>JACEII010000008.1:19157956-19177657 GCA_014332785.1 Antheraea mylitta | reverse complement strand
GGAATACTTTCAACCCCAGTTCTTGCAACTTGGAGACCGTCTGCTGGGCAGTATGAGGTCGCGCGTTGTCGTGCAGGAACAGCGGAGACGAGCGATTGACTAATGCTGGTTGGAGATATGCCAGCTTCTCCATCATTGTGTTCAGTTCTTCACAGTACACATCTGCAGTAATGCTCACCCCGTTTGGTAAGAAGCTGTGATGAATCACACCGGCGCTAGACCACCAAATAGTGACCATCACTTTTCTATGGGTAAGTTTTCCTTCAGGGCATTGTTTAGGTGCCGAACCAGGACCCAACCAACTTGCTCAGCGCTTGCGGTTATCAAACAGAATCCATTTTTCATCGCAGGTAACAATACGGTTCAAAATTCCTTCATTTGTGTGTCTGTTGAGGAGTGCAAGGCACGTGTTGACGCGTACTTCGCGTTGGCGATCATTGAGTTCGTGGGGCACCCATTTGTCAAGCTTTTTTAACTTGCCAATTTGACGCAAATGGACTAATATTGTTTTGACGCTAACGTCGAAAGCTGCTGCTAATTCAGTCGTAGATTGTGTACCATCAGCTTCCACAATCACCTTTAATTCGTCAGTGTTTAGTAGGTGGTAGAGCCTCACTGAAGCTATTATTGGCTTCAGCATGAATGGGTCGGTTCGCCCGGTGTAGTACCATCCTCTCACAGAAAACTGACGTGAAGTGCTGCGTTTCGTTCGATCAGTGAGAGTGCCGGAGCCCCACCTCTCCTCACATTTCCCTTCTTCTCAGATCCCGCCTCCCCCAACACAGGCTTGCAACGCACTTGCGACTTCCCTGGTTTTGCAAGTGCCCATGGACGGTAGTGATCTCTTAACATCAGGTAACCCACCTGTTCGTTTCCCTCCTATGATATAAAACGCGGACGACCGCGAGGTTCATTTTTCAGGTCGATATTCCCAGAACGGAAGAGAGCAAACCAATAACAGGTGGTATGTTGGTTTGTAGTGTTAGCTCCGTAAACGTCGTTGATGTTGCGTGCCGCTTGTGCGCGTTGCTGCCACGACGGTACTTACTCGAATTTTTAACGTATCCATGATGATAAAAAAGATTGAAATGCGATGAAAATGTAACACTAACCAATAAACAAATGATTACTTTTGGAAAAAGAATTCCATGTTTTTAAAGTAAAACAAATTTGTAATAAGAATTCTTAGCCAAACAAAAATTACTTTGATTTGAGATGACCAGTACTGCAGAACGGCAATGTCATAGGTAACCTATTATTAGTATAGATTATAAAGCTGAAGAGTTTATTTGCTTGAACGTGCTAATCTCAGAAGCTACTGGTCCGATTTGAAAATTTCTTTCAGTGTTAGATAACTTATTTATCGAGAAAGGCGGATCATCAATGAAAGAATGTTTCGCACATTTTTTAGCGTTAATCCAAAGTAACTATTCTTCGCGAGCGAAGTCGTGGGCAGAAGTCAGTTTCGAGATAAGTATGACCTCTTGACTACATATTTTACGAAAGAGATATCGATTTGAAAATTACAAACTAATAATAATAATAACAGAACAAAAAACTAAGGCATCCATTATAATCGCTGTGATCTCTTTTGGCAACGAAAAGTTATTATTTTGAATTTTACTGTGTTCCTTTTTATTCTTTCGAACTGACTAGGCTATTCATCTAGCAAGGTCACAAGCAGCTTCACCGGACCACACACTTCCTTAAAAAAAAAACAAAAAAAGTACATTATTTAAAATCCCAACAAAACTCTCTGTTGAGAATTTTCACGTCGCGTATTATTTTCAAAATTGTAAGATTTTAAAAAATTTTTCTTTAGCAATATATCTTTCAGATTTTTACTGCCATTTTTTTCTCGAACTAACTACGCTATTGGCCTTAATTCTTTGGCCTTTACAGCTTCACCGGACTACATTTTTACTGCCATTGTCGCGTAGTCTAATATTACAAGCGTCGTGCGATAATTTCAATATTAAGCGTCGTGTGAATCAATATTCTAACAAGATGGTGGATCCCTTGTTAGAACCTTCTAGAGAGTTTTTGTGTCATCTCAGAATTTCATGCTCCGAGGTATTATTTTCCATTCACTTTACTTATGCACAACAAACTAACTATATTACGTAAAACACCACTAAATTTACAGAATATAGAGTCAAATAACACAAGATTATGAATAAAATATAAAATCCACTACATGACTGACTAAAATCCCGCCAAAAACTCCAATTGTAAATTATTTGAATCACAAAGGAACGACCTCTAAGGACAGACATATTAATGATGATGTCACGTCATCTTACATTCAGCTAATCCAGACCTTTCCTAAAAATTGCACCAACTACAATGTTATTAGGGGGTATTTTTTATTGAGATTGCTGCAATTTTTTTAATCATAGTCTATGCACGTATCAACTACTATAACATTACATTTCACACTATCAAGTGACCTATTATTATGTTTCAAATTGTATATATTCTTATTGAAAAGTATTTTTCAATTCAATAAAGGATATTCCATAAAAGCACAAAGCGTTTCTTTCTTCATTTTATATAGCGTGTTTGTGAGGCGTGGGTAGGAAATAAATAAATATTGTATCAATGGAGACGTGAAAGAAACGACTTAGGGCGGACATACACGAGGTTAGGGAAAGAAATTTTATTTATATAATATTTTGTCCGAAGACATATTCTTCTAGGTTTCATTTTTGAAGTCGAAATTTCTTTAGATGCGTTAAATGGTATTTTTGGGAGGAGATAAATTTGTAATTTCGCGTCATGACATGCTAGTAAGAGTGACCAATTGTATTGCGCTTGTGCGGCTTACGTCAAACTATTGACGCCTAGTATAATGGCCTGTTTATATGTAATATTGCTATTTTGCAGCTCATCATACGTTTGATTGATTATAGACTTTATAAAAACCTATATAATTATTACTCCGAGTTGCAATGGACGTGAAAACCAAACTAATATTAATAATTTCAATTTAAATAAATCACACTATAATTAATTTTTAAAATTCAAAAGAAAGTATAAATTTCATTGTTTTAAGTTTTCACTTCTGTCGGCAGTCCTCATGACTGCCTCGACTTTTTTTAAATATGAAAACAAATGTTTAGCTAGCAACGGCTAGGACGCATTTTTGAACTAAAGTAATTCAGGCATTCTGTTTAACGAGATTAAAATTTTTAGATACTGTTTAGTTAAAATTAGGTTAAAGGGTTGTTTATTTTGTTTTTCTAATAAACCTGTATACCAGTCAGAAAATATGTAAGGGGAAAAGGTAATTAACCAGCAGTTGGTGAGCTCATTTGATAGACACAAACAAGTGTAGCAGTTCGGGTGAGAAATTATACCCCCTCGGCAGCGGCTCAAGCCTAGGTCCGTTCTCTCGGTGTGGAGCCCTTGAGTGCGCTGCTCGCGCGATACAGTGACACTAAATCTTACATCACTGCAACAACATTACACATATCACTTATACACAAGTGCACACCTACACGCTAATAAGCTGTTTCTCTTTTTCGGAAAAATAAATGGCAAAGAGTTCTACCCTTATTTTCCTTATCCTATCCTATCCTTATATAGTTTAGAGAAATTTATCAGACACAAAATACATATAGATACATATTGTTGAGGCACGCATGCTTGCTACACACGCATGTTCCAATAACTCATATACTTATGACTAGGTAGCTTAACTTAGGTTAGCTTAGATAGGTCGCGATTTTTGCACGAAATAGGCGACAGCCCAAGTCAAGGTGTGCCGTGCTTGAGTTAGTCGCCCAAACATTCCAAATCGGCTCAATAGTTCGGTGAAGCTGTACAGACCTTTCCAAGTCAACAGCGTAGTCAGTTCGAGAAAAAAAAAGAGAAATTATTACTATTTGAACCGGAAAAGTATTGCGTTCACTATAAAACCTCGCCAAGAAAATCATAAAGCATATCCTTCATTAACATTTAGTCTTTGTTTCAATGAAATCAGGTTCCTCTATCGAGTTATTGTAATTCGACACGACTTAAGTACGAGAAATATGTAAGTAAATGGATTTAATACATTCAGATGATTTTATAAGTCATTGTTTTTTATCATTAGCTTCCATGCCGACGGAGTCGCAGGGGCAACTACTATTGAAATATAAATTTACTGAATTTATCTTCGAATACGTCCACATACTTCTCATCTCGTGTGACACAAGGCGTGCGTCATGAAGGGGCGAAGGAATAACATTTCACTTCTTTATATTCTTTGGCGTAAAAAGATATTCACTGTTTGTTGTGTATAAGTTCACATTTAAGTTAGTTTGCTTTTGTGACAAGATCTAGATATAAGATGATCTGGTAATTAAAATATATATATGCTAGGACGTATAGCCATTGGTTATTGTATTTGTGACTTATTTATATTTAATTTTAAACCTGATATCGTTATCTGAATAATGTACATATATCAAACCATTAATAATTCGTTTTTGTCCGCGCCTTTGCCCACTTTGCGCGCTCTTAATGTAGATTTGATCTAGATAGTAGATGATGTGGTAATTAAAATATATATATGCTAGGACGTATAGCCATTGGTTATTGTATTTGTGACTTATTTATATTTAATTTAAGACCAGGTATCGTTATCTGAATAATGTCCACACATCAAACCATTAATAATTCGCTTTTGTCCGCGACTTTGCCCACTTTGCACGCTCTTAATGTAGATTTGACCTATCTCCTACATTTCTAATAATTTTTGTCTGGATTTAAAGCACCTTTTTCGTACTGCTCACAACATGTAGGTATGCAAGATTTCAAAAGAAAGAAAGGTATATTTATTCAATACATATAATATACATTTACAAGAATACACATAATAATTAAAGTGAGACAAGTGTTGCATGCAGTGAAATAGGTCTTTGTCTCAGCTCAACCTGCAGGTTTGTAAGCGCAAGCGTCACAGCGCTGGTTTGCAGACAAATCCTGCTATATATAAAACATGGACGAGATTACAAAAACACAAATCTGTTGAGTGGTTATGATGTGAATTCGTTACAAGTAAACTCATATTTACCTTTGTAATATTAAGTTAGCATCAAATACAATGCGGCTCAAGCCTAGGTCGGATCTCCGGAGTGACACTGAACATTGTCAATGACTAGTTGATAAACACAACACAGATCACCTCCACATACGTGCACACACAACACAGGTGCTGGAACAATATAATTTGGTCAAACTTGAGAGCTAGGATCATTTCGATTTAATTTTCAACTCCAGTTTATCTTATGGTGCTTTAATTAATTCAATATGTAATAAATGAGCCACAGCAACGGGTGCCTAGGTCAACTAGTATACATATTTAACCATTTAAACGAGCAATTCTTGTATATTTTTATATTTGTAGGTATATATTCAAGATCTTGAAAACGGCTTCATCTATATATGTGAAATTTAGTATGTAGGTAGTTTTGGGGGTGATAAATCGATCTAGTTGGATTTCATTCATAGAAAACTTTTAACTGAGATTTCAGGCAATGAAAAAATATAGCTAGAATATAAAGGTAAATTTCGCCACCGCTGTCAAAACAAAATTAGCTCCGATGGAAATTGGTTGCTTCGAAAATCCGTGTAACTCCAGTTCGAATCCGAGTGACAGCAGAAGAGATATATGTTTTTGATATTTTTTTTTGTTAATGTTTTTTAAAGAACCGAGCTAAGCTCGGTCGCTCAGTTACTATGTAATTATATATAATTTAATATATTTTAGTCAAACAGTCTCACTTTCTTCGCATGTAGGTACTGACACACGCACTGTTCATTGTTTATACGTAGCTGTCTAGAAGTAATAATAGATATATACAAGCGGAAGCAGTGGTGTTCGCGATTGGCGCTTGACTCCGTGCAACACATAAAACTAAAGCTTAAACAGACAATAACAATAAGTTAAGATTTGTGTTGCTTTTACATTCTACGATGTTTGTACTTACGAAAAGATGTGTATGTTTTTTAAAATATAATTTAGGTTTAAGCGTTTGACGACAATATATTGCTTGGTTGCTATGCTTGGTGACATATTTTCAATTTGATGGTGGTAACTAGCCGGACTTAAAAATCCCTACTACCATTTCAACCTTTATTATTGAAAATGAACTATGTTAAAAATGTGTTGCTCAAAGGATTTTAATTATTATAGGTTCTATTACAAAAAACTAGGTTATAAATTAAACAATTTAACAAAAATCTTATCTTACAAATCAACGACATTTTAAATTTATATTTTTTTTTTGGCATCCAATCTTTGTGTAGATCATTACTACCATTGTCAAGTAGGTAATGATATTACAAGTGTTTTGCGATCATTTCAATGTTCTAACAAGATAGTGGCCATCTTGTTAACTTACCAGGGAATTTTTGGTACCAAGTCAGAATCCATGCTCTGTGGTATGGTATAATATATATATTATGTAAAACACCACCAATATTATAAAATACAGAGTCAAATAACACAAGATTATGATGATCTTATCGCGAACAGTCATATAGACAGACGTGGAATAGGACTTTGTTTTACACTATGTAGTGATGAACTGTTATCAGTGCATTCGTCCGTGTGAAATTGATCAAAAATATGTTGTTCACTGTAAATATGCGCGTGTGACGTGCGCTGTACTGGACGCCAAGAATAAATATACTTGAAAGTCATATGTTTATATGTGACTTAAATTATAGCAAGTTATATCAATAACTTAATTATAACGACAATATGGGCATATCTTCTATCTATACTATAATAAAAATGTAACAAGTCGAAATCTGTGCATTAAATATTTTTTGAAAATTTTAATCAGGGTAGATTATGCTATCGATATCTATATCTTATGGCTTCTAAGCCAAAAATAATCTTTTTACAATTTTTGTCTGTCTGTCTGTCTGTCAGTCCCTGTGAACACGCATCACTCGGAAAATACTGAACCGATTTTGACGAAACTTGACATAGTGATATCGAATACTACAAAGCTACATTCAGGATACTTTTTGTCCCACAAAACGCAAGGGGTTCTCCAGGATAACGAAAATCATAAATTTGTAGTTAACGTAACTAGACTTTTTTGCGACAACTCAGTACAAGAGCCGGCAACGTTGGAAGAACAAGAATTTTAGAATAACTGGTTCTTTAATATATCAATTTTTTTTTTGTATCATAGGAGGTAAATGAACAGGTTGGTCACGTGATTTTAAGTGACCATCACCGTCTATAGACACTAGCAACACCAAATATTGTTTAATTTTAGTTATTAAAAATATCGTGTAGTATAAATGTGATAAAGGTGCCCGCCCGCCCAAGTTCTCCCATCGAGGGCGGACACTTTTTGTATTCCCCCGCTTTTATAGCTTCACATCGTCTTATTTTCATAAATAATGTCTAATAACCCTTTTATGTATCGCTGTATGATTTATAAGAGCCCGGGTATTCTGATATACTAACTAATAATAACATCAGTTTGTCTCTGTGTTACGCTTTCACATCTGAACAACTAGACCGATCATTATGAAATTTTGTATAAACGTGGTTAGAGGTACACAAAAGGATATAGGGTACTTTTTATCTAGAAAAATGTACTGTTCTTGAGGAGAGATTTAATCGTTTTTTTTTTCTCGAACTGACTACGCTATTGTCCCAGCAATGTCTTACCAGCTTCAGCAGACTACTAAGGCAAGCGCTTAGGGCACTCAGCCGACTTTTTTGACAACTAACTCAAGGGTGCACGGCACACCTCGGCTTGGGCTGTTGCCTGTTACGTGCAATTCCCGACCTATCTGAGCTGACCTAAGCTAACTATTCACATATATATGAGTTGTTGGAACCTATACGTGTACCAAGCATACAAACCTCAACAACTCTTATATATATTTCGTATCGGATCGCACGACGGTTGTGATATTACTGAATACGTGACAATGGCAGTAATAATCAGAAAGATTAATTGCCTAAAATAAAGTTTAAAAAAATACATTTCTATCAATTTTAGAAATGCCTGTCTGTTTGTTTGAACACGTATTACTGCTAAAGTACTCCGTTACAGATGAAACGTCAGCAATGAAATCGTAAAGTATATCTTCGAGTAACATTTAGTCTTAGTTTCATTAAAATCGGTTCACTTTATCAAAAGTTATTGTAATTTTAATGACGACGCGACTTAAGTACGGAAGTACATATATAAATGGACTTAAAACATGACTCAAACTATTAGTCACTGTTTTTTTACATTAGGTTCCACGCGGACGGAGTTACGGGAACAGCTTGTGTATGGTATGAATAAATGAATTGATTGATGTAATGATTCTGCCGATATAAAAGAATAATTTATTTTGTAATACATCGCCTTTATTATGAAAATATTTTGGTATTACAAAGAAAACATCACGAATACATACAAATATTAAAACCTATCCAATTTATCAATATCCGGACTACAATACTAGTATATTTTTCATTTTGAATATTAAATTATATACCCGATTAGGCCTCCCACGGCAGCGGCTCAAGCCTAGGTTCGATCCCTCGGTAGGGAGCCCTTGAGTGCGTTGCTTGCGCGATACGGTGACACACAAATATACATCACTGCTACAACACTACACGATCACCCCCACACACGTACACGCTACACGCTTACACATGAAAGTGGAAGGGTTTACTTTTTTCCCTTATCGAACTGAAAAACTCTCAATTTTCCGATAATAAATATATGGAGGAGTTGTTGAGGCGTGTATGCTTGGTACTCATATGCGTTTCAACAACTCATACATATATGAATGGTTGGCTAGGTTGGCTAAGATAGGTCGCGATTTTGCATGCAACAGGCAACAGACAAGCCGAGGTGTGCCGTGCACCCTTGAGCTGGTTGCCAAAATAAAATCGGCTGAGTGCCTTAAGGGCTCGCTTTAGTAGTCCGGTGAAGCTGTTAAGACCTTGCTGGGTCAATAGCTTAGACATTTCGAAAAAAAAAAAAATATATATATATGACATGATATTTTGCTTACAGTACATAATATTGGAAAATTGCAGTTGCCAACGTCCATACCACGTTGAAAACACCGGTTCTCGTCCGATCACCGAAGTTAAGCAACGTCGGGCGCGGTCAGTACTTGGATGGGTGACCGCCTGGGAACACCGCGTGACGTTGGCTTTTTGCTTTTAAAATCCCTATTTCTTATTGTTTTTTATGTACTCGATTTATTTTAATTGAAATACATAACTTATTTTATTAACATTATTTTTACGTATTATAAACTATGCAATAAATCTATTTGTAAAATATTTATCAACATTTTATTTACTATCTTAGCTTTGATTTAAAGATTAACTCTAGTTTAAAAGTATAAATACTAATGCGTTATAATAAATAGTAGAATAAAAAACACTAATCATTAGGAAAGAAGGCCATAATATTATTTCCTTCTTTTTTTCTGGTAACAACATTTTAACAGTGAATTTAGTCTGCTACTGCCATCTAGTAAGTTTTCTGCAGTTACTACTAATTCGACAGCGCTTTCATTCGAAATCATTTTTAGATTATTACCAAATGAAGTTTAATTTAGTTTTCTGTATTGTCAATAGGTGGCAGTAAAATACTATTTTTATTAGATACATAAAGTTAATTTTAAATTAAATAAACTAAGTTTTATACACTTTGAGTTTGGTATGAATTATAAATATTAAATTAATTTTGACGTAAAACTAGTTAATTATGATAAACATCGCAAGGTACTAATAGACATAAACTATCCTAGACGTATGTTTCTATAGATTACATCAAACTTTATCTAGTTTCAGTTAGGACAATAATAATACACGTAACTTTTGTGTCCTAATTTTATAAGTATTTCAATGTTATAATAAATCATATTTTTAAAAACAGTCAATATAAACGTAAATACAGCGCCAAATGAAAAAGGAATGCAACTTGCTTAACTTAGGACATATTATCGCTAATAGATGGCGTTATAAATATTATAAAATTGAAATTTTTATTTAAATAGTCAAAAATCCCTACATTTTGGGTTTCACTACACTTTACATATATATATAATCGTAGTGACTGTTTGTTTATTAGGGCTGAGTAAGTTGAGCTGACATATAATGGACAAAATTTAGCGAAGACTTTTAAGAGAGGTAATTACTGTTGACAAAACTATAACCTATAAAAACTTATTATAAAGCAAATTGACTTATCGCATCTGTCTGTATGTTCCATTAGTTTTTATAAATTATATACGAAACAGTTTTAACTATGGTTTGTATAATTTATTTCAGAAAGGTTATATGTAAAATATATGTATTTTACTAATGATTATTATTGCTGTATAGATACGCTGCTGCACGACCACGACCTGTAGTCTCTTATGTTTACGTCTTGTGTGGTGTATTTGTATAATGCTGCTTACTCTTTTATACTACAGCGTAACTATATATGGTTTGGTCATATATAGTTACGCTATTAGAAACTATGTCACTATATCCATTGAATTTGACGGTCGACATTGTCGTAGTGTATTCGGCCGCTCCTTGTTTCCTATTACATCACAGTGGTAGAATGAACAAATTTTTTACTACTAGCTTCTGCCCGCGACTTCGTCCGCGTGGAATACTTTCTTTGGGCTAACGTTAACGGAAGCTCTCAATAGGAAAAATTAACCTAATGTTGAAACGTTTTTCATTGGTGTTCCGCTCCTATTGGTCTTAGCGTGGTAATATATAGCCTATAGTCTTCCTCGATAAACCAGCTATCTAACACTGATTGAGTTTTTCAAATCGGACCAGTAGTTCTTGAGATTAGCTCGTTCAAGCAAACAAACTCTTCATCTTTCTCATATTAGTATAGACACATACATAACTATCCTCTACCTATTAATCATTTAATTTGCGTTATTATAATACAAATATAATTAAAAAAAATGTGGTGTGTAGTTCACACACGGTAGAAGTGTAACTTAGTATTCTGATTATTTTTTTAAGAGAATGAGATGAATACACTCTGGAGGTGGTAAATATTAGTTTTCAGCATTATTTTATAGTATTATAACATATATTAACAATGTTAATGATACATAAGTACTATAAATTTCAATGTTTCTCCCTCTCTTACTCTCTTTCTCTCTTACTCTCTCTCTTTTCCTTTGTATATATTTCGAGTACATTAAAAACATATGATCTCATTATCTCACAGTCTATAAACTATAGGTAGGTACATAACTAGGCTCTGCCAGCGACTTCGTTCGCATTTTTTTTCGAAATGACTACGGTATTGACCCAGCAAGGTCTTAACAGCTTCACCGGACTACAGACTTCGTTCGCGTGGAATAGTTACTTTGGGCTAACGCTAACACACAGCGGAAGCTCTCAAAAAGAAAAAAATCCCCGATTTTTAAATATTCTTCAGTAGTCCTCCGCTCCAATTGATTCTAGCGTGATGATATATAGTATATAACCATTCTCGATAAATGAGCTATATAACATTGAAAGAATTTTTCAAATCGTAGCAGTAGTTACTGTGATTACCCCCTACAACGTTACAACATCACAACGTCACAAACTCACAAACTTTGACGAAAAAAGAAATTCCATTCATTATAAATTCTATCGCTTTATTTTAGTCGTGATAATAGAGACATCTAAGCATGGATGCCGGGTTTGAAGGACGATTGTATGGTTGGATCGCAACTATCATATAGTATACTAGCTGTGCCCGCGTCTCCGTCCGCGTGGAATGTAATGTAAAAAAAACAATGACTTATAAAATCATCTGAATGTATTAACTCCATTAACTTATGTACTTTTGTCTCGTTCTTAAGTCCCGTGATCATTAAAATCACAATAAGTTTTGATAGAGTGAATCAATATTAATGAAATCAAGATTAAATGTTACTACAGGATATGCTTTATGATTATCTCGCTTGGAGCTTTTATCGTGAACGTACATAGGGTGTGATGCGTTTTCAAGTGAACAGACAGACAGACAGACATTTCTTAAAGTGATTGAAATGTACATATTTTATAACTTATTCAAAGACACTTGTAAATTTTTTTTGCACAAATCCAAAAATCCCATATACGTTAGATTGAAATTCTTATTACATATATAGTTGAAAAACCAGCTACAGCAGAATGCGTAGACATATCGCGTTCATCGGAAGCAATGATGTACATATTATATTCGAGCGGGATGCTACAGTGACTGTATCCGACTGATTGCTAACACTGTATGCATGGTAATAAAACAGTCACAGTGACTCTCTTTTGGTTTGGCACGTTTCGACATCAGATACAGTGCAGCCACATTAATGAGGTTAAAAATATCCAGCTTAAACACATACTGTTAATAAGGGCTGTTCTGGTATTACGCTTGTATTTCATTAGTTAATACTCTAGTGTTGCTGTATGTACTCTTTCTCGATTTCCGCGCCATCTATACTCCGTCTTTGTTTATTCTAAATGGCTCTTGTAGAATGACAGTAGGTATTGGGTATTCCGGTTGTACCCATTCACTTGTAATAAAGAATAGCGAGGCGCGCCGTCGGACAAAGCATGTTTAAGTGTATCATTTGACAATTTGTGAGCAATCAGAGCATTGTCGCCGCTCTTTATTCACCATCGGATAATACGCGGAAAATTGTCATTCGCATTGTGACCGTTCCATTGTTGGGTAATGACAGTATTCAGGGCTTAGCCGATCTCGAAACGGGCCAACAGTTTGCGATCGACCACCTATCCGGCAGGTTTTCGGATGTGAGTGCAAAATTTACCATGATAGTTCCGCGTGTGCCATATACATTGAACGATACAAATTAAAGACCAGGAATTGATGTCAACTGTTGTTTAATAGGAAACCGTTATATTGACGAAAGAAAGCATTAACAACCTAAAAATGAGATGACAGATAAAGCAAAATAAGTTGATAAACATAAGAAAGAAGCCATAACAGTTAATTTTAAAGGTTCCAACTGAGAATGGAATAAAATAGTCTAAGACTATCTAACCCTAATCGGAAATTGAATAATATTTCGAAAGCCAAAAACGTGGTATACCATTCATGGCTTATCAAATTGATAGTTCTACTAAAACTGTTCCGAAGCTAACAAGACCCACAGATCCTTACCACATAAAGAGGCCCATGAACGCATTCATGGTATGGTCAAGACTGCAAAGAAAGAAAATATCAATGATGAACCCGAAACTACACAACTCTGAGATATCGAAACGTTTAGGCATGGAATGGAAAAGTTTGGATGAGACCGAGAAGAGACCGTTCATCGACGAAGCGAAGAGGCTTAGAATAAAGCACATGCAAGACTATCCAGATTATAAATACCGGCCTCGAAGAAAGAATAGGGTTGATCAAACTTCCTATCCAAATCCACAGGTTTACAACAGAGATAGCTTTATAGAAATCGAACCGAGGCCTGAGGTGTATCAGATACCACTGAGTTATTCTGATCACCAGTTCATGTATAATAATTTGGTGACGTACACAGTGCCTCAACCAACTTATGTCCCGAGAGCTAAGGAGGATGTGTTGCCAAGCTTGGATTTGCGGCCTCTTCCATCTATAGAGAGCATATCCCCACGGCCTTTTATGGTTAATCAGCAAATGGTGGTCAAAGCTTTGAATTACACCACTGGAGATGTAACTAGATTGCATTACCACTATCCTTTTGGAATTCAATAGGTGTACCAACTTATTTTGATACGCAAATATTCACCTTTGCAGAACTAATAAGTTGAGGAAAGTTGGAAAATATTGAGTTGTCGTGTTATTTATGTCAAAGGACATACAATTATCTACGCTGATTTCTATAAATAAAAATGTAGGTACAAGAATGTAGTCAAGATACATATAGATGTAAAAAAATAGTCTAATAGGAGAATGAATTGTTTATACTGCGTCTAGTTTTTTAGATTTAAATATATGGGTATACCTTTTCAACGAAAAGGTCACTCTGTAACATTAGCTTATGAGAAATATTGGATGTAATATAGTAATATTCATATTAAAAAAATTACTATAATTCTCATTATTGTTTTAATAACTGTACGATTCCCAAACAATATATCGGTGATACTTTTGTAATTTAAAAAAATACTCGAAAATGTTACAGAAGCCAATTTTTTGATCCAGATTACATGTTTTCTAACTACTTTATTACTATGGAATCAATGGTAACCCACTGTACCATCTTGTGGGAACAACAAAAACAATTCCATTATTATTCGCATTTCTGCATAAGGATTACATATTTCTAAAAGCAAATTATTCTTCAAACATGCGATATAATTTTCTGAAACCAAATATTGAAATTAGATTATAGTTCAAGAACGAATGAGTTATATACAAAGCTTTGAATTAAACTAAAATATTAAAATTAGATTACAGTTTAAGAAGGATAAAGTTATTTACAATGCTGTGAAGTAAAAAAAATATTGAAATTAGAGTACAGCTTCAAATTGAATAAGTTATAAATAAATCTGTGAATCAAAATAAAATATTAAAATTACATTACAGTTTAAGAATGAATAAGTTATAAACAAAGCGAATCAGAATAACATAATGGATACTTTTTACTAATTACTTAAATAATTATTAAATTGTAGGTCAGCTAGTATTTTGTGAGAATCGAAGTGTCAAAATATTCTGTGCTGTATTAGCATTATTAACGTAGATTACAAAATAATGCCGATAATTAATGTTTTTCGCATCCATAGAGCATTCATGTCATTTTCTAAAAAAATATTTTTGATACCCAATCTTCTACTAGATTACATTACAAGTTTCTTGCGATCATTTCAATGAACTAGCAAGATGCTAGCCGTCTTGTTAGAATTATCTAAGGAGTTTTTGTGTTATGGAATCTGCTCCGTAGTATAACTGACCGCTTCACTTGTGCACAATAACCAAACTATAATACGTAAAACACCACCAATATTATAAAATATAGAGTCAAATAAGACGAGATTGTGAATAAAATATAAATTCTACAAGACATTTCAAGATCTCGCACTCTTTAGAAAATTAATTGGAATACTAAAATTCACTTCTTCACGTGTGAACTACACTGTTTTTTTAATAAAAAATAATCAACGTTTGTTTTTATTAAGATGAATAGCATATTATTCGGTTTTATTCCCATCTGGTGATTACCACCATCGTTGTTCCGGTGCGTAGGTCCCGGATAGAGCTCGTCTGTCGGAAGTACGAGCAGAAATAATGTGGTGTCAGTGACGCGACACTTTCCCGACACGATTGATGATGGAAAGGATAATTGATTCGGATGTTTTCCTTAGAAGGGGTCGTACGGATTTTGAGTAAATGTTTCTTTGTAAATCGGAGACACTTCGAAATTATCGATTCGATGATTCTATACTTTTGACGTTTATGGTATTTGAATAATATTTTTTTCGGAACAAAGTTTCTTATCGCGATTTGTGGTGGGAGCTGACCGGTAGAAATTGTCAGGTAAGGTTAAAGCGATGTGCTTTTTGTAATTTTATACCGTTGTATTTCATTTATTATTCACTATTTTAAACTAATAATTTATATGTTTCTTCAAACAAATTTCCATTTAATTTCTTACTTAATATTTTTGCATTTAACAAATAATATAAAAAAAACAGATGAAACAGAAAAAACAATTGTATTAAATGGCGTAACGGTTTTGTCTTATGTGACGAAAATATACAAATATAAACAATCTAAATCCCCATATCGACTTACATTTGAGGTTAGAGAAAATACGTATAGAAGAACTTCGTTTTTGACGTGAGGGTTTTGAATACACGATTTTTGAGTTCTTTTTTAATATTGATAATTAAATTATGGCACATTTAGGCACTGCGTCTTAACCAGTTCTTTTTTTGTATAGTGACTTGGTCAAATGAGATCTGTGGTGCAAACGCAAACATGGATTCTATGGTTATTCCTATTATGTTGACCTAAAGTCACCCATCTTCTAGCTAAACTATTAAAGTAACTAACTGATGCCAAAATGCGACAAAATGAAAAAAAAAACATTAAGTAAAATTGAACTCCAATGAATGAGTTTCCTAAACAATCAAGGTCTATTAAAAATTGACTATTGATTTCCTATTTTTTTCAGACACTTATTCACTATATTATTGTTTTTTTGACATAAATATATAATTTCAAAAACTCTTTTTTACTTTTTTGACACAAAGTAATGAACACATATTAATCAATTATGAAACAAACGGTCATTATTAAAATAATTAACATAAATTTCTCTAAATTCGATTTTGACGTTTGTTTTGGATTTTATAAGGTTGCGATGTAATTTAATCTACAATTATAAGATCAGAGGTTTGAGAATAATTGGGTTTTAATTGTAAACGACTGTTGAGTGCGTGCCGGGATTTCGGGGGGAGACTATTTTTCCATAATGAGATTTCCCAAATATTGGAAACGTGCTCACAAACGGTATAAGCATTAAATATATTGATAGAGTTGTTACAAATGGTGATGTTGTTAATACTTATTTTATTAAAAGTGATGAGATGGCTTCGTATTGTCCCACCAAGTAGTTGAAAGTTGTTGATTTACATCGTATATGTAATGACATTTTTTTTGATGCTGCTTATCTTTATGATGTTTATTTTTATGGTTCTAGTAGTCTTGTTTATTTGGTATAAATAGGTGTACCGAAAAAATAAAAGCTATTAAAATATTGGATAATTTCATATATCTTCTATCTTTTTTTTTTATTGTAGCACGGCAAAGTGACTGCACTATGCTTGATGGTAAGCACAGTACAATCCAAAAATAATAGCGACCACGGATTGACACACTGTCCATTGCCGGTCGCCACTATCATGCCGGCCTGTAATAAGCTGGATATGCACAGGCTGATCCCGAAACGCGACCCGTAGAAGCGAATCACTATTATGGGCTTTTTCGCCATGTACATGGTGGTTACGACCCAGTCGGGGTGTAAAACCCTACCACCCCTCTTGCGCCATTGTCTCATTCGTTATTCAGCAGGGTGCACCACGTGCAGATGAGGTTGGCTTGGGTGTCTCAAGTCTTATGATGTTATTCGTCACCCCTTACACCTCATATCTACCTTCTATTTCTATTATAGAACTGTAATTAGGGCAAATCTGTACATTAAATATTTTTTGAAAACCATAATTGAGGTGTACTTTGTTGTCGTAATAGAAGCCAAAAATAATCTATTTACAATTTTTGTCTGTCTGCCTGCCTGTCAGTTTGTCCATGTGAACACGTATGCCTCTAAAAGTACTGAACCAATTTTGACGAAACTAGACACAGTGATAACTAAAATTATAAAGTTGCATTTAGGTAACTTTTTGTCCCACAAACGCAAGGGATTCTTTAGGATAACGCACAAGAGTCAAAAAATTGTAATCAATTAAATTCTTGATGGATTTTGGTAAATTCTTTTTGTGCTATATATAGCAAATACATTAGCTAAACAGTTAAGCTATATTTTATGTTTTTATCGTTTTGTATTCGGGGAATCTCTGGTAATACTGAAACGAATTTTGAATTTTTTTTTCAGTGTTAGAAAGGTACATATTATATCTCAATGTTATAATCAATGTTCATATTTGCAAATATATATTTTAAATAGTTAATCACAAAACGATGTAATTGAAATCAGTAAAAATTAATTTATCACCAATATATGTAGGTTAGTTTCTATTTTAATTGGTCCCGGTAGGTGATGCTGCGAACTGGTTGTAGGCTTATTTTAAACGATATCTCACATACCAATTGGGCATATGTTTGAGAAATACCCTGGATAGTTTTGATTCACAATTGGAAACGGTAGATGTCGTTGCAATCGGGTTTTACGGTTATTAAGATTTTACGCGTTTTAAAATACAATTGAAACCGGTAATAATCGATTTGGTAGTATCGAATCGTTTTGTAGGTGGTAGAGCCACGCTGAAGCTATTATTGGTTTCAGCATGATTGGGTCGGCTCGTCCGGGGTAGTAACCACCCTTTCACAGAAAACTGACGTGAAGTAACAGTGCTTGCATTGTTGCGTTTCGTTTGGTCAGTGAGAGCTCCGGAGACCCATCTCCTCTCCCTTCCTCTCTCCTCTAACCCCTCTTCCTTTCTCTCCTCTCCCCAAATACAGGCTGGCAACGCACTTGCGACTCCTCTGGGGTTGCTAGTGTCTATGGACGGCAGTGATCGCTTAACAACAGGTGACCCGCATGTTCGTTAGCCTCCTATATGATATAAAAAAAAATTGGTGCAGTCGAAGTTGCACGACTCAGCTAATTTCTATATAAAATTATATTATTCAACTCAGGCTGCAAAAAGGCAATTTTTAACTTTAGAGTTACCACCAGTTCGGAAAACAACTTAGCCAATGAGGATTGTTTTATGCCACCCGATTAGGTCTCCCACGGCAGCAGCTCAAGCCTAGGTTCGATCCCTCGGTAGGGAGCCCTTGAGTGCGTTGCTTGCGCGATACGGTGACACACAAATATACATCACCGCTACAACACTACACGATCACCCCCACACACGTGCACGCTACACGCTTACACATGAAAGTGGAAGGGTTTATTTTTTTTCCCTTATCGAACTGAAAAACTCTCAATTTTCCGATAATAAATATATGGAAGAGTTGTTGAGGCGTGTATGTTTGGTACACATATACGGTTCAACAACTCCTACATATATGAATAGTTAGCTAGGCTAGCTAAGATAGGTCGCGATTTTGCATGCAACAGGCAACAGCCAAGCCGAGATGTGCCGTGCACCCTTGAGCTGGTTGCCATAATAAAATCGGCTGAGTGCCTTAAGCGCTCGCCTTGGTAGTCCGGTGAAGCTGTTAAGACCTTGATGGGTCAATAGCGTAGTCATTTCGAGAGAAAAAAAAAAGGATTGTTTTATTAGAAAAATACAAGTTTTTCCACAGACAATTATTTTACTGGGTGTACAAAAAGCGGGTTAGAGAATACATATATACTTATTATCAATATTCTTGTTCATATTTCAAAATTAGTGATGATTGCTTAGTTGACAGAGTGTTAGAAAACTGTGTTTAAGGACGTAGGTATGAAACCCTGTAATCGAGTCGTAGCTTCCAATGAAGGACAACATCATGATGAATCCATAGCATGGTGGTAGGGTTTTTTCTAAGTTTGCCTGGCTAGCTACCACCCTCAATTTGTAAATTTGTCTTCAAGGTCTTGTTGGCGTTTTCTGGCAATAGCACTTGCGAGTCTAGACTAGGTATAGAGTGGTACCATTTTAGGTCACGGCGTTCTTTAACATCATGTGAGACTAGCCTCTGCCCACGACTTCGTTCGCGTGGAATAGATACTTTGGACTTCCGCTAACACACAGCGGAAGCTCTCATGAAGAAAAAAAGCACCTATTTTTAAACATTCTTCATTGGTGCTCCGCTCCTATTGGTCTTAACGTAATAATATATAGCCTATAACTATCCTCGATAAATGAGCTATATAACATTGAAAGATTTTTTTAATGGGACCAGTAGTTCCTGAGATTAACCCCTACAACGTCACAAACTCACAAACTTTACCTCTTTATAATATTAGTATAGACTATAGCCTCTTCCCGCAACTTCGTTCGCGTAGTAATAGTTACTTTAGGCTAAGGCTAACACGCAGCGGAAGCTCTGAAGAGGAAAAAAA
>JACEII010000008.1:18997822-19157856 GCA_014332785.1 Antheraea mylitta | reverse complement strand
ATATTAGTATAGATAAAATTATTATTATTATTATTATTTTATATATATATATATATATATATATATATATATATAGTATAGATTGTAATTAAGCCTATACAAATCAACTAGTTTGTTAGATATAAATTATACATATGAACATGTAGGTCGTCAATACGCGTGATTTTGACAGTTGTAAATAAACGGTTTTACAAACAAGCTGTATTATTTTTATCTGGGATCTTAGTTATTAATAAGAATAGAAACCCATCCGAAATCTCGAAATACGTCATTTATAATCAAGTAATCTCCCTATAGTTATCACAAAAAAGACCGAATCTTCGTTTCGCAACTAACATAGTTATTAATTTAACCCTTGTAATATTTCAAACTATAATAGATATACAGTTTGTACCTTTGAAAGGAATCAACATAACATTTCGTTTTAATAAGAGCCGTTCTTGTTTAATATGGGCTTTCCAATAAGGGCGGGCCGATCTTGTATTGGAATAAAACAAGCTGTGTATGAGGTTTTAACGAATTTTCTATTTGAAACCCCTTTATGTGCCATTCCGTTTGGAATATGCAATCTTTGGAAGCGTTCACATGTTTGTCGCGGCTCCGATTGGTTGAATGTCTTAAGCGTTCGCCTTAGTAGTCCGGTGAAGCTGTTAACGGCTTGCTAGATCAATAACGTAGCCAGTTTGCAAAAAAGCAGCGGCAGTCTCATGGTGAGACGGCTCCCAGTTGTTTAATCTCAAACGAATCTGCCATATAGAGCCGGCTGAATTTCGGCGTTATCTTGATTTCAAGATCAGTGGTCGATTGTGGTTTATTGATCTGTAATTTCAGAAAAAATCCAGCGGAGTCAAATCACACGACCTAGGTGGGCAATTCACATGACCTCTGCGAGAGATAACCCTATTTATTAATCCTTTACACAGGAGTTCCACTGTGGCTTTTTTTTTATTGAAGCACGACAAAGTGACTGCACTGTGCCTGATGTTAAGCATAGTACAATCCAAAAACATCGGCAACCACCGATAGACAGATTTTGTTATCCATCGCCGGTCGCCGCTGTCATGCCGGCCATAATGACGAAAATCATCCGGTACTGGATATGCACAGGCTGATCCCGAAAGGTGAAACGCAGAAGCAAGTCACTATGACGGGCTTTTTCGCCATATACATGGTGGTTGCGACTCAGTCGGGCTGTAAAACCCTACCACCCCGCACGTTCGTTGATAAGCAGGGTGCACCACGTGCAGGTGAGGTTGACTTGGGTGTCTCAAGTCTTAAGATGTTACTCGACACCTCTTACACCCCGTGTAGTGTCCCGCGTCCGTTGTATTGGATGTAGTGTCGTCTTCTGGAACCATATGTTGTTCAAATCCATATGGTTTAGTGAGTGTAACAGTGAAGTATTTATTTATTTATCAGAGCCCTTTTTTAATATCCTATAAGGCAAACGAACAGGTGTGTCACCTGATGTTAAATGATCATCAACGTTCATAAACGCTTGCAACGCCAGAGGAGTCGCAAGTGTGTTGCCAGCATATGTTAGGGGAGGGAAGGGCAAGGGACGAGGACAGGGGAAAAGTGATGAGAAGTGGGCCTCTGGCGCTCTCACTGACCGAACGAAACGTAACAGTGCAAGCACTGTTACTTCACGTCGGTTTTCTGTGGGTCGGGTGGTAGTACCCCGGGCGAGCCGATCCATTCAAGCTGAGGCCAATAATAGCTTTAGCGTGCCTCTACCACCTTCAATTATGTCACTAGTGTCACTAAGCAATGGATTACAAAATTTTATAGACATTATTATGTTGCCCTTCTGGGTATCTGTTCTCCGTTATTTTGTATAATTACAATGTATTATCACAACGTTGAAGAAGCATATATATATAACAACGGATAAGCGTAAATTGGAGAACATTTTAGGTTACTCAAAGTCACAATGCGTGCAACGTATTTCATATCTTTTCACTGTTACCGACTGCATTAGTGTATAGACTGCATAACTGATAATAGTTATAATTACTCATAATAATTATATTCAGATTTAAGTTGCTGATTTAAGAAATGCTGCGATTATAAATATTTCTGTTTATATTTTAAATTCTAAAACAGAAAATCCCATAAATGTCCTCCGTTGACTAAATCATTATTTGATTGATCTTAATTTTTGCGTGTACGAAAAACATATCTAACACAAGGGTATAAAGTCTTTGTTGGTATTAAATGGGATTTTATACACCAAAACGAATGTCATACACGTTGCAAGCATCTTTCACAACACATACGACGTTATGATGGATGTATTGTACAGAGATTCCTTTTTCCACGTACGAATGAACCACATTATATTTACGTTCTATTTTTAGTTTATTTACTATTTTAAGCCTTATCACGTAAAAGATAAGAGTGTTAGAATTATTTTTTGTGGTATTTATATATTGGTGAGTTTCATATTCATACGTTCTGGTTAGGGATGTTGGGAAAATCTTGATACGTCAGGTATTATCTCTCTGGACACGGTGAGCGATGCTGAAGTTGGTAGAAGCTGTGGAGATTTCGAATGAGGATGCATCATTGTCTATACTTCTGCCATAGGTAGTGTTCAGTTTAATTCCAACTTGTGGGGAAGGTGTACTTACTAGAGATGGAAGTTAAAAGAATTTTAATTTTACTATGGAATACATGACAATGTCGATAAGCGACATAATAACCCTTTTGAGTCGATGTTGTCGATATTTTTAAGATGCTAAATATGTTTTAACTAATCTAAAATGTGTCAAAATCATAATGGAGTAAAATTGACAAAAAAACATGTAAGTTATCAAATTATAGTGGTTCCTAATACTTTACGTTATAGTTCAAGATCTTCTTTGAAAATTTGAACTTCAATCTCAGTGCATAAAAACTAAAAATCTTAAAAAAAATTAAACATGTTATAAGAACGATTCAAATTAGGTTTAAATCTTTTTGAAATGTAGTAACACATATATATAATTTATTTATAGGATTTCTAAATTTCGGCAATAAAGTCCCGGTAACCCATTTTGGTAGCAAATGACTAGTAGCTGTGGATTAATTATGGGTTAAACTCGGATTAAACTTACAACTTATAATCTATTTAATTTCACCTAGGGATTTAATCAGGTAACAATGAATCCTTTTATGTTTTCTAAATTTAAATGTAGAAATAATTAGTTTTCGCACAGTTAAATCCCCCAGTGATGCAATAAAATGAATAATAACCGGGTTTTAACCCATCCGAATGCTAAAACCCGGGTAGTTCTTATTGGAATATTAGACGTTAACACTGGTCCTCTAGTATAACAAACTATTTGCAACTGTTGCTTCCAATGGCAGTGGAATATATATTTAAATACAATTCATTAATATATATTTATACTGATACGGAAATTACCGTGTAGTCTATTTGTAATCGTATTAGCTGAAGTAGTCTCTTGGTTCAACTTTGTCATATTTTCGATTTTCAACAATAAAGATGCTTAAGTTATTTGGATATTGTTGCGTAAAATCTAAACGTTGTTTGTATTTAGCGTTAAAAAGTACTACTTTCAAATCTCTTCCAGACTCGGCTAAATCTTTGATCGTCTCAATCATGACATTTCAGTGTTCGCAAGAACCACAAATAAACATGAAAAGCTTGTCCACTACATACAATAAACTAAAATTTAAATAATATAGGTATGTACTTTTTAGTATTTGCAGGCTTATAATGCTTTTAAAATTATTTCAATTTCTTGACATTTCGGCCTACTTACACAGACCGTGGTTGAATGTCGACCGGTTTACTACGAGGTATTTGTTAGCGAAGGTAGTTTCTAAGATCTTACCTGATCTGGTTATTATCGTTAAAATCCTAAGTAGAGATAAAAGGTGTTCATTATAATTGACTAGTTGTACCTAAAATTTAATGATAATCATCTGAATAATTCAATCACGCGGCCTAACAAACAAATGGACCTATTTTCGCATTTATAATACTAGTCCGAATTTATGCTGATTTCGTCATAGTGCAGTGGGTCATTGTCCATTTGACATTTTTGGCTTGACTTTGCATCTTAACCCTAGTAAGAGTTTTCAATTATGAAATATGTTCAATATTTGAAGCAAAGATTGCCTAGCATTTTGGGATGTATGTTTAAATCTTATGTTGGGCTGGAGCTTTTAGTTTACCACTCTCGAGTTGAATATTTGTTGTCCAACACTTGTATATGTGATCTCAGCTATACCTTAGGTCAAGCGTTTAATAATTTCGTCATATCGTCATGTAACAACTGGTCAGACAGTTGTCCAGAATTAACATGCGGTGTAGAGGCTTCTACACCTTCGTGTAGACATTGGGTCTCTATGTGTGCTATCACGTGTATAATGGAGATGTCGTTCCAAACTCGCATCTTCCACTGCTGACTGACTGAAACGCCTACATTATACCCTACCAAAAGGGTGATAACCGTCAAGTTATATAGAACTTTCGTTATATGTATGTTAGAGTTGTAAATGCTATGACATCCAACAGTTATAACTCTGCCGTCGACCTGTTTGATGCCCTTTAGCATAAATTAACGCTTAACACAAATTATTCTTTAGAGAATTTTTACTAAAAACGAATGTAGTATGAAAAGGTTTTGGACAATAAGTCATTTTTTTTATATATATCATGTAGGAGGTAAACGAATAAACGAGTCATCTGTTGTTAAGCGATCATCGCCGTCCATAGACACTAGTAACCCCAGAGAAGTCGCAAGTTCGTTGCCAGCCTGTGTTTGGGGAAAAGGAGAGAAAGGAAATGGGGAAGGGATAGGAGAGGGGAGAGGAGGGGAGATGGATCTCCGGCGTTCTCACTGACCGAACGAAATGCAACAATGCAAGCACTGTTACTTCACGTCGGTTTTCTGTGAGAGGGTGGTGCTACCCTGGACGAGCCGATCCATTCATGCTGAAATCAGTAATAGCTTCAGCGTGGCTCTACCATCAACTTACTTACTACCACGTGAATGAGCTGTATTCTTTGAACTATGTATATGCGCCGAACTTCGCCCGTTACACGGTATTTTTATCCGTTTGTATTCGGTTAACGACTTCCCTCCATTTGCCGTCATTTTCAAAAGACACCATGCGTGCTGACTTGTTATTAGAAAAGTTTTTATGTGAGCGCGTTTAAAATGATACATGTTTTAATGGCGCATGCATTTGTGAAGTTCCTCTTCACATTCCTATTTGAGTTCCATTATCGTGACGTATATGGAAACTTGTCTAGATTTATAAATACAGCACTGCGACAAATGTTTGTACTTACTTAGCGTTTATTATGTTTTATAGGAGAATATGAATAAAAAAGAATTCACGGATTTCAAAGAGAACCGTTTGTAACGTTTATTTATTTATTTAATTTTTTGAGGTGGTAGAGTCACGCTGAAGCTATTTCTGGTTTCAGCATGAATGGGTCGGCTCACCCGGGGTAGTACCACCCTCTCACAGAAAACCGACGTGAAGTAACAGTGCTTGTATTGTTGTGTTTCTTCCGTTCAGTGAGAGCGCCGGAGACCCACCTCCCTGCCCTTTCCTCGTGCTCTTCCCCTCCCTCTACCCATTTCCTTTCACCTCCCCTCTACCTTCCCCTTCCCCTCCCCCACACACAGGCTGGCAACGCACTAGCGACTCTCCTGGGGTTGCTAGTGTCTATGGACGGTGGTGATCACTTAAAATCAGGTGACCTGCATGTCCGTTTGCCTCCTTTGATATAAAAAAATTCATGTAACAAACTGATAAATAAAATCAAATAGAGAATAACACATTTTTGGCCATTCGTTGTTCCAAATATCAGTAAATTGAATCTTACAATGAAAATTAGAGTACTAAATCAATCGAAGATAATAAAATATGGAGACTCTATTCAGCCATAACATTAAATACATTTATTTCAACTATTACACATTAACGTTAACTCATATGACAACTTCGTAACGATAAAATATAGCCTGGCGATACTTCGTGGCGAGTTACGGTAAAATAGCCAGCAATTTCTTTAACAAAAAAAAAAGTGTTATTGTTTCATGAAAATCACATATTTAATTCAGATCAATTATGAGTTTGACCACTTACTTGCATTAATTATTGTACCGATTTTGACTTACATATATTAAATTTACTATTACGATTATGTATCGCTTTAAAAATGGCAACGATTTTCAGCTTAGATAATATTTTGAGAAATCCTCTTTCTGCCCGGTGAGAGTATCGTTAAAATCGATCCGGCCGTATGGGAGAATAGCTCTGAATAATTAGTACAAGTGTTTAAATAAACTGCTAATTTATAGTACACTTGATTTCTCTAATATATATAAGAATTCTTTAGTCAAGTATATGTAACTAGTGGTTGTCCAATCGTGGAGTTTCAACCAAAATTATTTTCGAAAGTATTGATATTATTCTTATTTTTTTCTTACCAAAGAGTGTACAAATATTGTATACTATTTACAATTTTGATACAATAACATATTTACAATATGATCGTGATTTAAAAATCGCGAATTATGACGTATAGAGGCTTATAACAAAGATTTCGATTCGTTGACGGTAAGGAAAAAACGATTTACGACGAACGTTTCCAGATTTTTGAAGTGAAAACTTTTTAGTTGCATTGAGCTACGATAGGGAAAACTTATGGATTCGAGTCACCGATGCAATCGACATGCTCTCGAGGTATTGCGCTTGCGCGAAACTAGCTACGTGTAGTATGGCGGCCTGTAATGCAATATTGATATTCTCTACTGAGATAGTGTAGCCCATGATATCTTTGAATAATTAATAAAATGTATATAATTATTGCTAATAAACATCGAAACCAGAGTAGTTATTAAATTTAAATAATGCAAACTATACTTGATTTTTTTTAAACAACACAGTTATTGCTTTGTTTTAAGCTTTCACTTCTGTCGGCAGTCCTTATGACTGCCTCGTTTTTCTAATGATAATAATCAGGCTTGCTAATGTCGCCTAAAAATAATTAAAAAAAATGTGTTAACAAACACAGAGCGAATATAGTATACGGTTTTGATTTATCTGCCTATCTATCTATCGAATACCTTAAAACGAGCAATTCTTGTATAATTTTATATTTGTATATATTCAGGATCTCGAAAACGGCGTGTGTGATTTCCGTAAAACTTAGTATACAGGTGGTTTCTGGGACGATAAATCGATCTAGCTGCATTGCATTCATTAAAAACTTTTTTAACTCAGTTTTCAGGCAATGAAAAAATATAGTAATAATATAAAGATACATTTCGCCGCCATTGTCAAAACAAAAATAACTCAAATGAATATCGGCTGCTTCGTAAATCCGTCTAATTCACGTTCGAATCCAATTGACAGCAAAAGATGTTAAAAAAATTAGTAAAAAAGTGCTAATTATGTGAAGCAAACCTAACAGTTGTTAATTCATAAATGTTTTTTTAAAGAAACGAGTTAGGCTAAGTCGTTCAGCTACTTTATATATAAATGAGTAATATTTGGATGCGTGTTTAGTGTGTTACACATTATGAATAAAAAAATGTCGAATAACAAGAAAAAAAATCGTATCAAAACAACTTATTCACATAAACAACATACAATGGCGCTAACAACATAAGTTCCGAGTCATTTGCCCGCTAACTAATACATTTTGCGCATTTATCAGTTCTATCCGCGTGTCCTTTGTGCGACGCATTAGGGACCGTAATGTTCTGTTTAATACACGACTATATTTATTTTTCTATCCGAAGACATTAAACTACGTGATATAGAAAAGTCAAAGTTGTAATCCACTTATAGTTGCCAATTATCAACTATTTACGAAGTTTATTTGACGCAGCGTCAAGCCGAAAGTGCGGCCAAGTTTACTGGCCAAGTATTATAAGTTTATATATAGAATTGTAGATTCTTTTGTTTTTTTTTTAAATAATACATGCTTCATAGTCATTACATAGTATACAACAAAGTAGGGGCACCTACTGCCTCTCTCTGTCTGTCTGTTCGTGATAAACTCTCAAAATTACTGAACGGAAAGTTATGCTGTTATCCAGATTTTTGATTTTGATTTTTGAGAAACATTTTGGTATATTTTGTCAAGGATCTTTTTTGATAATCAGGGCAAAACAATGTCTGCCTGTCCCTAAGTTCATCCTATAATTAACATATTAATGATACTCAGCAGCTGAGTATTACATATACATATAAAAAATTGTTGGGGTGTAAGGGGTGTCAAGTAACATCTTAAGACTTGAGACACCCAAGCCATCCTCACCTGCACGTGGTGCACCCTGCTGATCAACGAACGAGGCAATGGCGATAGCGGGGTGGTAGAGTTATACAGCCCGACTGGGTCGCAACCACCATGTACATGGCGAAAAAGCCCGTCATAGTGACTCGCTTCTGCGCGTCGCGTTTCGGGATCAGCCTGTGCATATCCAGTACCGGGTGACTTTCGTCATTATGGCCGGCATGACAGCGGCGACCGACGATGGATGATCTGTCTCTCGTGGTCGCCACTGTTCTTGGATTGTACTATGCTTACCATCAGGCATAGTGCAGTCACTTTGTCGTGCTTCAATAAAAATATATATATATATATATATATAAGTTAAAAAATACGCTAAGTGAGAACGAAGTAATAATGCGGGCATAGCGTGTAACACGGTGCTGGAAATGAAAGGCAAGGGCGTGACGCTCAGGAGCCAAACATTTTAGAGAAAAACTGAACTGTGAATAATACATAGTCGTTTTAAGAAGATAGATAAAATGTTTGGAAATTAATCCCGTTGTTAAAAAAAATGTTATCTTTCGCCTTATTATACGTATGTAGAAAAGACGACTCTAACAGTAGAATAAAGGTATTGAATACATTGAAAGTTTTAATACAAAGAAATACAAACAAACAAATACAAAAAACATTATGCTGACTATAGCTAACTTCAGGGTGACGGGTTTTCGTGACGGTGTGCGCGCGCATCGTAAAATTTACTCTCATCATTATTCTCTAACGCGCTAAAAGAAGTATAACTTCAAAAACGAGTCTAGAGCAATCGAAAATCGAATTGAGTGAGATGACAACTTTATCACGCTATAATTCTATCAGAGACCGTTTAATATCTTTGTTTCTAACTAATATCATTCGAGTTTACTGAGTCGTAACGGAATTACTTTACCAACTATCTTATGTTAATGAAGTGGTTTTAGTCTATTATTATTATTATTATTTATTTGATAAAGCTTTCAACTAGTTGGTAAACAACTAAAACTTATTTAATACCTCTTTTCAATCGATTTATAGTTGGTGTTCTTTGCAGAGTGGATACATTATTCATTCTCTGTTTAGATATAGCCAACCATGTACCTCTTTTATGCAATTACAATGTACTATAATTCTCATAAATGTTCTTTTCGTATACCATAAAACAGCAGCTTATCAACACTTAAGTAAAATGCTGTCTACGAATAACTATATCCTTATAGAGAGAAGAGTTATGAGGATACATTAATAGTTATGGCAGTCTACTTGTAGCTCTCATCATCAGCTTCTTACCCTTATCCCACTTAAGTACGGCTGGTACAACATGAGTGTCATGTTGTGATGTATGACTTGGCTTAATTTTTACGATCGGTCGCCTGTCTGATATAAAACCTCCTTGGGATTATTTTGTTGTACCACTACCCTTTTTTGATTATTGCCTACAGGCCTCTAGCTAATACGCAGCGGAAGCTCTCAAGAGAAAAAAATATTTGAAATTTGTTCTTCATTAGTGCTCCGCTCCTATTGGTCTTAGCGTCATGGTATATACCATATAACCTTTCTAGATAAATGACCTATAGACTGAAAGACTTTCTAACTAATAATTCCTGAGATTAACCCTGTACAACGTCACAAACTCACAAACTTTACCTCTTTATAGTATTAGTATGGATATATAATTACGGGATCTGATAGGTGCATATTTCAGCTTTATAATTTTTCTATAGGCTTTAGCTTTGGTAGTCTATTTATAGTTTCTATTTGAGCGACATTACCTGTAGCTCTATCAGTCGGAATCATGACTTTTATCAAATATTATTAAATCGTCGATCCGCCGCGGCTTCAAAAGAGTACAGTGTACTAACGTGGGATGCCACATTTAGTATATAAACTAATTAAGATACATTTTTTGGCGCTTTGATATTACCAATGCATCAAAATCATAGAAGTTACGAATCATACAAAGTGATGATGGTTTAGTTGATAGCGTATTTGAACACCATGTCAATGTTAAAGGAAAACATCGTAACCGTAGCAACCTTTTGTAAGTCCGTCTAGCTAGCACAAGTTGAAAACCTATCGCCAAGCATCTGTTCGTGTATTCTGCACTTGAGAATCAGTTCCTTATATATACAAACTTTTCAAATTCAAATTCAAAAGTACTTTATACAATTGAGGTTTTAACAAGGCGCTTATGAACTTCAAAGCTTTTGTAGTGGTAGAGCCAAGCTGAAGCTATTATTGTTTTCAGCACGAATGGGTCGGCTCGTCCGGGGAAGCACCACCCTCTCACAGAATATCGACGTGAAGTAACAGCCCTTCCATTGTTGCGTTTCGTTCGGTCAGTGAGAGAGCCGGAGACCCACTACCCTCCCCTTCCCCTTCCTCCTTCCCTTCCTGCCCCTCCCCCACCCTCGTCCCAAATACAGGTTGGCAACGCACTTGCGACTCCACTGGTGTTGCGGGTGTCTATGGACGGTGGTGATCGCTTAACATCAGGTGACCCATCTGTTCGTTTGCCTCCTATGATATAAAAAAAAAAAACTAAACAAATCAGTCATCGAGAATCGATCTGGTTTATCTTTTTTAGTTTCGAAACTAATGCTTTATGACAGTGAAAGGCGTATCCAAATGCGGTTGTGTAATTAAAAAAACTAAGGAACATACAGACAAGCGTAGATGGTGTCTTCGTTTGAACTTATCAATGACTGATATATATGTAATATGTTCTGTTGTCTGACCATCGTCTTTTAGACGTGAAGCGTCGTGAAAATCAATGGAATTAAATTAAAAATACGACAAAACATTTAAAGACTCGACAGCCCTTCACAACAGTGGCGGGCAAACAATAACGTGCGACCTTCTCACCCTCTCGTCCGCGGCAGATGTTCAAACAACTAACACAAACATTGATTTAATCAATCACTTACTCACAAACCGACGCCTTATGTTATCAATTAGCTCGTTTATTTTGTAATACACAAACGATGTGTGATCTGTACTCTCAATGAGCGGACAATATTAATTATATAGGTAACCTAGCAGTCTGTGTTTGTGTAAAGGATTTGAAAGGGATCCTATTTTTTTTTTCTAAAATAAAAATTACGTTACTCTCAATAACAATAGCTATTATCTGCATGTGAAAGTTCCGTTAAAATTGGTCTGTTTACAAGACTTTACGGAATAGGCAGATAGACCGACAACATTTTTTTTTTAATTGGTTTCTCGGTATAAGCTATATTATGTCTAAATCCGCTTTATAAAAAAACTCTTGTGAATCTAAACCAATCTCGAATCCACTGGAACACGTACAAAAAATATCATTAAAATCGATCCAACCGTTTAGAAGGAGTTCAGTCACATACACACGGACAAGAATTATACTTACCTATATATATATATATATATAAATAAAAGAATGTGCATGAAATGCTTAATGTAACTAATGAATTTAAGTTGATATGTATATTAATACTGTATCCACCTAAAAAGCTTTGGAATTGTACGTCATCAATTTTTTGAAATATATGATGAGTATAGTGGGCTATCTTTAAAAGAGAGATGTATGCCGTCACAGACTTCTTTGTAGATCTATACAAGAGCAATATCTCACCATAATTTTTTTGTTATTCTCAGTGGCAGCGTTTTCGATGGAAACTCCCAGGCTGCTTGAGTTTTAACGATATTTTTTTTATTGTAGCCTGATGGTAAGCACAGTACAATCCAAAAATAATAGCAACCATCGATTGACACACTGCCCATCGCCGGTCGCCACTATCATGCCGGCCTGTATAAAGCTGGATATGCATAGGCTGATCCCGAAACGCGACCCGTAGAAGCGAATCACTATTACGGGGTTTTTCGCCATATACATGGTGGTTGCGACCCAGTCGGGCTGTAAAACCCTACCACCCCGCTTGCGCTATTACCTCGTTCGTTATTTAGCAGGGTGCACCACGTGCAGGTGAGGTTGGCTTGGGTGTCTCAAGTCTTATGATGTTATTCGACACCCCTTACACCCCAAACAACAACAACAACTTTTCAACAACTATTGTTATTTTTCAACCAATTTACACAAAACTCTGATTAATTATATACCTAAACATTTCCCATTAATCATTTTATCTACTGGTGATAACGTAATCAAAATCCGTTCAGTAGTTGTTGAGTTTATCGCGAACAGACAGACAGACATAGCAGAGGACTTTGTTTTATAATAAGTAGCGTATAGATTACTAGCATCTGCCCGCGACTTCGTCCGCCAACACACAGGGGAAGTTCTCAAGAGGAAAAAAGAACAATTTTGAAATATTCCTGTCGGTCTTAGCCTGATATAGCCTGTAAGTCTCTCGTTCGTCGTTCGTCTCTCTCTCGTCTCTTCCTCGTTAAAAAAGCTTTATAACACTGAAATAATTATTCAAATTGGACCTGTAGTTTCTGAGATTACCACCTACAACGTCACAAACTCACAAACTTACCTCTTTATAATATTAGTATAGAAAACGGGTAAAGTCCTCGTCAAACTCTTTGGCCGCTCTGAATATTCTTAAGTTTAGCGCATTATATCGTCAAAGATTCATAGAAAACAAAATTAAATCTTGTTAAAACTGTATAAGTCAATTATATGACTTGTCTTTCATGTTGGAATAGTTAAAAATTGTGGAATTTCTTCTGAACGAATGAAGACTATATCAGTAAAATCATGTAAATCGTATAACACAGCTAATGATATTCTATGACTGAATTATCTCCAACGATATAGTGCAAATAATTCCCGAGAGTGTCGCTGTATTGCCACTTTATAGCGGATTCATGGAATCCATTTCAGACATTGAGAATGGATAAGACAGTGTACAGTCAGAATGCTTTCGATTGGCCCTTGTATTTTGTATAAATTTTATGACGAATCCATGCTATTATTAACTGTTCAATAGCTTATTGTAATTTATAACATAAATAAATGTTATTTTGTCGTCTCTCTTTATTGTTTTTGCTTGAGCCATTTAACAATTTTAAACACGGATAACTTACGATAATTAATAAATATTGTACATAAATCTTTTCTGAAAAACATGTTAATAAAACAATATTTTATTTTTCATAAAAGAATATATGGTCTAATTAGTTTATAAAGTAAGCAACCTCGACAAAAAAACCGTAGCTCTCAGAACTTTCATTGACAGAAATCTAGTAGGTACCAAGGACTGAGTTAAAACTATTTTCGTGTGAAACATCTATAGGTGAGGATAAACCTGATTGTTGGCGTGGCGATACAGGCCATGGCGTATATGTAAGACGTGGTGACGCGATACCATGTGCAAGCGACTGTGCACAATCTCCTACCGCACGGAGCTCGCATACCTATAGTGTAATTTGAGAATTCGACATTTATTCGATTCCAACAATTTTGATGTTTCACATCTGCCAGGTGTCCAGTGACGGCTCCACATATTTTTTAAATTAACAGAAAAGGAAAAATATTTAGCCAAAATGGAAAGAGTCGATTGGATGAATTTTTTTCAAACTAACTAATGGTATTAGCTTGATAAGCCTTCGCAGCTTCACCAGAACAAATGAGGGGAGCGCTTATAACAAGCTCAAGGGTGTCAAAGTGGCCAAACCTCGGCTTGGGCAGTTGCCTTGGATGCAACAACACGAGTCTTACTAGGTTAAGCTAATCATGTATATAATAATTGAGCTGTAACATTTCAAAATAAGTTAAATCCAGTTTTAATTGTTCATGTAACATGTTTTTAATAATTTTAATATTTCTATTTTTATCTACGCCGAGATCGAAGTTCAAGTATTGCAAGCAAGAAGCAAAAAGTTCAAGCAAGTATTGTATTAGGGTTTTTAGTTTTTTCTATGATTCTTGTATTTTATTTGTACAATTTTTAAAGATCTTGAAAAATATTATAAAACGGCCAAAATTGCTTATAATTTTTTTGAAATGTAACGACGTAATTAGTGAAGCACACATGTGTATCGAATTGACTTGGAATGCCGGATATACATACCGAAAATATTTAAAGGCCAATATAAACAGATCGCACTGTACCAAATAATGTATAGACAAAGTGATTGAGATGGAAGTAGCAACTTTGTCTCAACCATTCACTCCCGGGTACAGCGACGCGAAGTGAACGATTCACTGGACCAAGCTGAATGGGTCTTTAAAGCTCACTCAACTCGGATGAAGACGTTTTAAGGCGCACTTATTTCGTAAATGAAATGATTTTATATCCGTTTGTATTGGAAAGGGAACTTTTGTAATTAAGTATTTATTCTATTTCATTGTTTCATTTCTATTCATGAATATATATATATTGAAATTGAATATTATTGTGAAATGAATTATGAATATTTTAGTCACGAAGGTTTTAAATCGTTACTATTTCATTAATTTATAATCCCGGTTTTGTTTATCGTTGTTATATAAACTTTTAGGTAATAGTGTTAGGTTTTACAACAAAATCCCAAAGCATTATTACTGATTTGCCTAACTATAAGTTTAAGCGCCGTGTCATCTGGGTTATGGTGGATCAATATGTGAACGATGGTGATGTCTGGAATTGACTCCTCTCTGTGCATTCATTAAAAACGACTGTAACGCGTGATGTATTTTACATATATATGTAAAAAAGAAAAATTAGATTGAGTTTCTTGTCGACTTTTCTCAATGACTGGGTTGTTTTCCAAACCGGTGGTAGTTTTGACGTTCCTAAGCGCCTTCTTAGGGCCTGCATTGAATATAGTATTTTTGATTTTAGTTTAGAAAAATCAAAATGGGTCAACGCGACCTAAAGAACAAGTAGCATAGAATCATTTGCCACAAATTACACATCCATTGGTCATAGTTTTATGGCGATATATTTAGTCGTCTGTAACCCTGAATTTGTCTACTTTTACGAACCGTGGTAGAAACTAGATGCGTCCTTCACTCTAGCGTTTGAAATAAATTATTTAAAAAAATAACACACTTTCAGTAAAAATATTCAATTGTAGACACGGCAGATCTCAAATTGGTATCCCAAATCCACAACTTCGCTAGTACACTGGTGTATAAGTTTACTTCTGTTGTATACCTATGTGGTGCCTCACAAATGGACGGTGAGCCAACCAAGCTTCCGTGTGTTAGGCGCTTTGTGGAGCAAGTTTCTTTTTAATAATTTTGACGATTTTAGTGCCTCCCGAAACTGTCCCCTCTCCCTTATTCAGAGTTGGTTGTGAAACTGTTTTTCATTATAAAATTTTGCCCTCCCCCCAGATTCAAAGCTGGTCGACGAACTGTTTTTAATTATTTATTTTTTTAAGATTAACACATTGCATTATGATATTGATGGGAGTTTTCAGATTTCTTTTCATGTTATGTAACTATGTACACAACGAGTTAGCGATATTACTTTATTGTAACACTACAAAGGGACGGCACTATATATGATTCCATGCTAATCACCAAGAATTCTACAATACACCGACAGTAACCGGAGTAGTCCGGTGAAGCTGTTAATATCTTGCTAGGTCAATACCGATCAGATGGAGAAAAAAAAACCGACAACCACCGCTGTCATGCCGATTTGCAAGACACGGCAGCTGGATACACTAGGTTAGTCAAAAATGTGACGAAAAAGAAGTTACAATTAAGATTTCATCGTATCGTATGTATATAATAATCGCGAACTATCCAGCAGTTTCTCTCTCTTTTGGTTGTTTCAAACATATCAGCTGACACGAAAACACGATGAGCTGAATCTTAACATTATGACGGATTTCATACATGGTACTAACAGTTTCATTTCAAGTTCTGCCATAAACATCTGTTGTTTTTATATACACGTGGAGCCATCTATGATATATCTATACTATTACCAGATTAGGCCCCCCTCGGCAGCGGCTCAAGCCTAGGTCCGTTCTCTCGGCGTGGAGCCCTTGAGTGCGCTGCTCGCGCGATACAGTGACACAAAGTCTTACATCACTGCAATAACGGTACACATATCACCCCCACTCACGTGCACGCATACACGCTTACACATGAAAGTGGAAGGGATTTGTTTCTTTACCTTATCGATCTGAAATAGTTTGGAAAATTATCCGATACGAAATATATATAGGAGTTATTGAGGTATGTATGCTTGGTACACATATATGCTCCAACAACTCATATATGTATGAATAGTTAACTTAGGTCAGCTCAGATAGATCGCGAATTGCATGTATCAGCAACAGCCCAAGTCGAGGTGTGCCGTGCACTCTTGAGCTAGTTGCCCAAATAGAATCGGCTGTGTGCCGCAAGCGCTCGATCGGTCGATAGCGTAGTCAGTTCGAAAAAAAATATCTATACTAGTGGCTCCTTTCAGTTTTCAGTTAACAATCTAATTTAAAGCGCCATCTGTTAGAGACTGATGAAACCTACAATTAATAACAATAATTAACATTGACAATTATTTAATTTGTAAGTAAAAAATATAGAGGCCATTAATCGAAATATAAATTATCCTATCTCTCAAGTACGACCAAATTATACATAAATGCCAACATTTATGAAGATGGGTTGAGTAGTTTCAGAGTTAATTGTAGACAAACATCGTGACACTGGATTTTTATACATTTAGGTACCTTGATACTAAATTAGCCTGTGTATTACAACGCATGAACTAACATATAATCCCTCGTTAATCATAACCCTAGTCATAATTGAGGCTACCTTTATAAGCATTTCGATATTGTATAAAGACATCCGTAAGAGAAATGGACGTAACAATAAATTGTAATAAAAAAAGAATCCACAAATACGACGTCGACATTATGCGAATGCGCCGCGTCGCGGAAAGCATTAGGAGCAGGAAATGGCGGCGTACACATTCAGTATTGTGCTCGAGGAAAAATGATATAATATCATAACATCCTTTCATGACCATTACTGGGCTTGCCCGCCCCGGGTTCTTGAACATAGATTTGTTTAACGCAGAATCGACAGTCGTAGTTTGGTAGGATAATGCCTACAAATAATAAACTTTTGTGAGTCTATTATTACCTTCACCTAAATTGTAGTGTTTTCTTTCTTGAATTTTATTTTTGGTAACCAAAATTCTAGATTATTACTGCCATTATCGAGTAGATAATATTACGTGTCTTGCGATAATTTCAATCTATACTAATATATAAAGCTGAAGAGTTTGTTTGTTTGTTTGTTTGTTTGTTTGTTTGTTTGGTTGAACGCTATGATCTCAAGAACTACAGATCCGATTTAAAAGTTTCTTTTAGTGTTAGATAGCTCATTTATCGAGGATGGCTATAGGCTACATATCATCACGTTAAAACCAACAGGAGTTGAGCACTAATAAAGAATGTCAAAAAAACGGGCTATTTTTTAAGCTTCCGCTGCGTGTTAATGTCAGTATTATATGCGTTGCCATGGTAACGCGATAACATTCTATCGGAAATATTTTCATGGTTTATTTTATGTTCCTACTCAAAAAGTTTGTTCTACGTTAGTTTTGTTTTCAATTTTTAATTATACGTGGTACGTTTGTATCGGAAACATTTGTAAAGTTTATTTTGTGTTGTTATTCAAATAGTTTAGTAGTAATAATATTCGTCCAATAAGACTGGCGAAGGAATTGATCCATACTGCCAATTCTGAAGTTGTCAATTTAGGTAATTGTTATGTATTCTTTAGCCAGTTTTCTTTTATGTCTAAGTTAATGAAAAGGTATAAGCGCTAAATCCTCTATATAATATTTCGTAAATTTTTATCTTCTTAATTTTCAAAACCAATTCATTTCACTTACGCACAATAAACAAACGTTAAATTACATAATACGCCGCCAATTTAACATAATATAGAATCAAGTAACACAAAATTATGAATAAAATATAAAATCCACTGCATGACAGAATGAAATTCCGCCAAAAACTCCTCAAAAAGTTTATTGTACGTTAGTTTTGTTTCCAATTTTTGATTTGTGATATATTACGCATTATAAAAATAAAGTGTGTGTGTATGTAATATTAAAATAAATACTTTTTGGTGAATACATATATCTGTGGTGCTAAAAATATCAACATTTTTTTTTATTCTGTCGATATGTCTGTTTGTTTATTTGTTCCGAGTAATCTCCAAAACAGCTGGACCTATTTGAACGTTTTTTTTTTCTTAGAAATGATTACGCTATTGACCTAGCAAGCTCTTAACAGCTTCACCGGACTACAAGTAATATTTGAACGAGAATTTTACGGGCAAATAAGTAACTAATTAGCTGTTTTATTTTAAGCTAGCGGGTTCAGCAGACGTTGCCTGCCCTGATAATAAGACAAACTATACCTAAACCTTGCCCAAGAATCATTTTATATTTAATATGAAAACGACATAAAGATGCGTTTTGTAGTTTTTGATTTTATCGCGAACAGACATATAGACAGACGTGGTACAGGACTTTGTTTTACATAGTAGTGATGAACTGTTATCCGTTACTGTAGATGATGTGCGTGTCATACTTACAAATATTTTTGAAAGAGTATTATTGTTATTTACACATCTAATAACAATTTTTAATATTATTTTTATAAATTCAAAAAACGCGTGCGGAGCCGCGGGTAACAGCTAGTATATTATAAGATGGTGGCTATCTTGTTGGAACTTTCTACAGAGTTTTTGTGGCATCTTAGAATTCATGCTCGGCATTATTATTGTCCATTCACTTCATTTGTGCAGTATAAGCGAACTATATTACGTAAAATAGTACCAGTATCCCAAAATATAGAGTCAAATAATTCAATCCTATTATATCCTATATAGTTTAGAGGAATTTTTCCGACACAAAATACCTATAGGAGTTGTTGAGGCACGTATGCTTAGTACACATGCATGTTTCAATAACCCATATACGTTATCTAGATGGGCTTAGCTTAGGTTAGCTCACGATCTTACGGGGTTTTGCGACCCTCGGGCTTTTTTTCTCCCCGAACCAACCCCCTCATCGTGTTTGAGTCCTTTTTGGACTCGCTGGGGCCGGTCGTGAGGCAGCTTGAACCGCTCTCCATCGTCCTAATGGGTAACTTCAACGCTAAGTCAAGAGCATGGGGGGCGGCGGCTACGTACCCACGTCCCGAGGCTCTTGAGGAGTGAGCAGCCCAACATGGGTTGTCCCTCCTCAACCGGGGTAGCGTCTACACGTGCGTGCGACACAACGGGGGTTCTATAGTGGACCTATCGTTTGCTACCCCGTCGGTTGCGCGCCGTGTCCGGTGTGGAGGGTGATAGAGGAGATGGAGACCTTATCGGATCACCGATACATCAGGTTCGAGGTCTCCACCTCTCACAATGAGCCGGTAACCCGCCCCCGGAAGGGCGCTACATTCCCCCGGTGGGCGATGTATTACCTCGACCGGGAGTAAGCGAAAGAGGCGGCTGTCGTCCAGGTCTGGTCCTTGTCCCCCCGGACAGCGATATCGACGAGTCTGCAGCCCGTCTCCATGCTATCACGGAGGTTTGCGACGCTTCGATACCGCGGAGCGTACACCGCTCAAAGAGGAGGTCGGTGTATTGGTGGTCGTCGGAGCTCGCAGAGCTCCACGGCCTGCTCCGCGGCCCGGCGTCTGTACGGGCGAAGCCGCCGGAGACGGATCAATAGGGATCCCGAGGAGGAGGCCCGGCTGTATGATGACTACAGGACCTGCAAAAAGACGCTGCAGGTCGCCATCAGCCGGGCGAAATAGCAGGCATGGGAGGAGATGCTCCAGAAGCTGGAGAGGGATCCGTGGGAGCGCTCGTACAAGCTGGCCCGAAAGAAATTCCGCGGCCAGGCGCCCCCGGCAACGGAGACCCTCCAGCCGGAGGTGGCTGAGAGAGTCGTGGAAACGTTATTCCCTGGCTGTCCGATGCTCATCCCTCCTGCCATGCCTCCTGCTCAGGTGGCACAGGAGGCGCCGTTCATCTTTCCCCCGGTTACGGAGGAGGAGATGGGGAGGGCTATCGAGCGCCTCCGCACCACCGGGCGCAAAGCACCCGGCCCTGAGGGGGTCCCGGGTCGGGTGCTAGCCATAGCTTTGGGTCATCTTGGAGGGTGGCTTCGGGAGCTGTTTGACCACTGCCTGGTTGGTGTTGCTTGACGACACTGAGAAGGCGCCCGAGAGGATCGTTGCCTCCCGGGTCGTCCGACATCTTGAAGAAGTGGGGCCGAACTTGTCGGACGCGCAGTTTGGTTTCCGGTCAGGGCGTTCCACGTTGGACGCCCTCACCCTCCTAAAACAGGTCTCCACGGAGGCGATCTCTCAAGGCGAAAGAATATTGGCGATGTCTTTGGAAATCGCGTGGGAGGAGCACGTTGGTTGCGGCGGTAGGACAGGATCTCTCGCTGGCGAGCGTGGTTACGGCCATGCTCGGCAGCAAGGATGTGTGGAATGCTATGGCCTCTTTTTGCGAGGAAGTCGTTTCGGAGAGGGTCCGCGAGCAGGATCCTCAAAGTGGCCGTCTCCGCCAACGGAGGACAGGTAGGAGGAGGCGGCAGTTTGACCGCCTCCTCCCACCGTAACCGGACTAGGGAAAATGGGTCGGGAGCTCATCTTCCCTTTGCACAGGTCCGGCGGACGAGGGAGACGGCCGGTGTGTACCCGGCTGTCTCCTTACAAGATGAGGCCTGGCGGCAGCGCTTTTGCTGCTGGGCCAACCACTGGGGAGGCACGATGAAGTCTATAGAGATCTCGTGCCGTCCCAACCATTACGGTAGACGTACACCGTGGGGTTTTAGTCCGTGCGAGTCGGACATAACCCACCCTCTCTCCCGGGAGGGTGGGTATCCATAAGGGATTTCCCCACGTTAAAAAAAAAAAAGATAGGTCGCGATTTTTGCACAAAACAGGCGACAGCCTAAGCCGAGGTGTGCCGTGCACCCTTGAGTTGGACGCCCAAACATCCCAAATCGGCTGAGTGCCTTCAGCGCTCGCCGCAGTAGTTCGGTGAAGCTGTAAAGACCATTACAGGTCAACAGCGTTTTCATTTCAAAAAAAAAAAAGATTCAAATAATTAAGATTATGAATAAAATATAAAAGCTACTACATGTCAGACTAAGATACTGCCATAAAACTCTAATTGTACTGTTAATATGTATTTTAATGTGTTTAAGAGTCTATGTTTAATTTTATACTACAGTCGAGTCTTCATAATGTGAATTATTTTCACGGTCCCTTGAAAAATACTCGGTAAATTGAATAAAATCAATATTAATTGGTCCTTTCAGTAATTTGAAATTGAAAGAATAATATCTTGTTCACCAACATATAATAATTTGAAGTATTTATTATTATTTTTATTTTTTTTACATCAGAGAAGGCAAACGAACAGGCGTGTCACCTGATGTTAAGTGATCACCGCCGCCCATAGACACTTGGAACACCAGGAGATTCGCAAGTGCGTTGCCAGCTTGTGTTTGGGAGGAATGGGGGAAGAGAAGAGGTGGTCCTCTAGCGCTGTCACTGACCGAACGAACCCAACAGTGCAAGCACTATTACTTCACGTCGGTTTTCTGTATGAGGGTGGTATTACCCCGGGCGAGCTGACCCATATATGCTGAGACCAGTAATAGTTTCAGCGTGGCTCTACCACCTATTATGCACATATGTATACCTTTCCGTTTTGGGTAATACTATATAAGTGAGTTTACAATTCCCATTCCAAATTCAAATACGTAATTTATTGTATCAGTTTTCTTTTTCTTTTTTTTTTTTCGAAATGTCTACGCTATTGACCCAGCAAGGTCTTAACAGCTTCACCGGACTACTAAGGCGAGCGCTTAAGGCACTCAGCCGATTTTATTTTGGCAACCATCTCAAGGGTGCACGGCACACCTCGGCTTGGCTGTTGCCTGTTGCATGCAAAATCGCGACCTATCTTAGCTAACCTAGCTAACTATTCATATATGTATGAGTTGTTGAAACGTATATGTGTACCAAGCATACACGCCTCAACAACTCCTCCATATATTTATTATCGGAAAATTGAGAGTTTTTCAGTTCGATAAGGGAAAAAAGTAAACCATTCCACTTTCATGTGTAAGCGTGTAGGCATTGTATCAGTAGGGGCGACAACTCTACACATAACATCTGTGAAGACCGAATTCAAGTTTGGAATATGGTTGTGTCTGTTCTACGCATTTTTGTATTCTCTAATCTATGTCCACGCGGCCCTACGAGACAAATCGTCCAGCTGGTCATTTGTCAAAAAACCTGCATCCGCCCACTGAAAGCGGCTTTGTCAACGTGACAATTTTACATAAACACCTCAGATATACCTTATGACGAGTGGATAAAGTTTAATATTGTTCCCACGAAGAACATAAGTTATATTGTCGCATTTGAATGGTGAATGGAACACAAAACATCTTTCAGTTTTGGTTAAAAATGAGATTCTTTGTGTTATCTTTCTGTTGGCTTTATAACTTTATTTGTAGGAAAATATATGAAAGGAAATTAATTGCTATTAAGTAAATTATTTTCTACATTATCATTATCTATGATAAGAGGAAAAGTTTCATTGTCCGTCTGTGTGCTTGTGACTTCTGTATCACTGTACTGATTTACACAATTCTTTTTGAAGTGAAAATTTCTTTAAACGCGTTGAGTAGTATTCTTGGCAGGACATTAACATATAATTTCACGTCATGACATGTTAGTAGCGTGACCAAAGATATTGGCGCTTGTGCTGCTTGCTAGGGACGCTTACTATAGGTGCCTGTGTACTAATATTGATATTTTACTCCTTATACGTTTGATTGATTAATAAGCTTTATAAACATGTATTTAATTATTGCTCCGAGTGCCAACAGATATGAAAACCACACTAATGTTAATAATTTCGAGAGACAAATTTTAGAATGTAAATGTTGCCATTTACACTACAATTGATTTAAAAATTCATTTTCCGATAATAAATATATGGAGGAGATGTTGAGGCGTGTATGCTTGGTACACATATACGTTTCAACAATTCATACATATATGAATAGTTAGCTAGGTTAGGTAAGATAGGTCGCGATTTTGCATGCAACAGGCAACAGCCAAGCCGAGGCGTGCCGTGCACCCTTGAGCTGGTTGCCAAAATAAAATCGGCTGAGTGCCTTAAGCGCTCGCCTTAGTAGTCCGGTGAAGCTGTTAAACCTTGCTGGGTCAATAGCGTAGACATTTCAAAAAAAAAAATCAATAAAGAATAGTTATTTCATTGTTTCAAGTTTTCACTTCTACCAGCAGTTCTTATGACTGTGTTTTCTTTTTAATTTTTAAATCAGTTACAGTTTGAATGATATTCTTTAAATTTTAAAATTTTTATATGGAAAGTATTAACATTAAACTTCTCTTAAGAGTTTGGAATAAGAGTAACTTAAAAATTTGTTTATGTTTTTTCTCAGATATTCGCACACAAACATAAATATTATTGTAAATTGTAATATTTTTTAAAATATAAACAAAACGAGATGCCATTTGTGGTTATTGCACTGTTTTAAATAAATATATTTTCATATATATGAAACTCCTAAAAGTTTTATACAACTGAAGCATTTGTAATGATGTTGCTATTTTATTTTTTTAGGAACTATGTTTCCTTATTATAAGAACTAGTAGCTGCCCGCGAATTCGTTTACGCGTGTTTCTTTGTAAATAATGACTGCGTAGATTATCTTCGTGTATGGTTTAATGCCGAAACAGTTTCTAGATGACAGAATTTTTTCCGACTTTCTTTATAAACATATCTTTATAAATTATAGTCTATTAAAACTTATTGAAAATTCAACATACTTTCTGAGAAATAAATGTAATAATTTTTCGTGAAAATTGTCTAATGTGTTTATGATAACTACATTTTTTAACTGAATTCATTGTGGTCTGTCTTATATTTCTGTTTAATTTCTCTCAATCTTTTAATTCTGTCAATAGTACTTACTTCATATAACCCGCTAACTAATTTTATATCACCTTTAATATATTTTATTTGCAGTATTTAGATTATACGTAAAAGCGTTGTGGTAAACATATATAATATAAAAAAAGAATGCGGTGTCGTGGGATACCAGGTAGGAACGAAGTTCCTTCGGCTAATGTAGAATCTACACAATTTGAAAAAAAAAATCCTGCTCAATTTTATGTAATCGTAATTTAAATTATCAATTAAAATAACAATATATGCCTCTTTATTTTTGTTAGACAACATAAAATTACATAGAAATAGAAATAATTACAAAGAAAGAGAAAGGTATTATACACTACTCGCTTGTGTATACGACTGTCGCGCTTGCACACGTCTCATTTAACGGTTTTATTCCACGCATTTTTCGTTATGGTTTTACTATCACTTTTTTTTCAGTTCGGTCGCGCAGCAAAATCTCTATCTCCTCCAAGCCTGCCGTAAGGAACTTCGTTCCAAAAAGTCTGCAAAATTTTGTATCTATTAATAAAAGACTGATCAAAATCGGTTCACTCGCTTCAAAGTTTATCACGTACAAAACGAACACTTCAATTTATTTATATAGGTAAATTTGTTTTGTTAGGGTGTAGTTAAAATAAATACTTAGATGTATATTTTCGAGTTAATAAATTGCATATTTTAAATTAAACTTAGTTAACATTAGAAATGTTCTATTAACATAATTTTAAAGAAATAGAACTCTTTCCTTGATATGTTAAAAGACTTAAGTCAATAATTATTAAATTCCTTCAGTCCTCGATTACATTTCATTTTACGCTCTGCTATTAATACCGTAAAGTTTCAATAGCGCCGGGACACTTCAAAAACACTTCAGAACTCTTTTTGTGAAAAACCTTTTCAGAAAAACAAAATGTATACTGGCCGGTATACGCTAAACAATCATGATTCGGAATTCAAAGAGAGAAAACAAAAAAATGGCGCGATTAAATCTTCAAGTGGCGAATAGTGGCCGCTGTTTCTCATGGGGCTATGTTTTGGTACCGGCGCTAGAGGGAGCCCGTTTTGACTCGGATGTCTCTGATTTTTGAATATACACAGGACAATTAAAGGATTATATTAAATTTGTTTACTTCATATAGTACGAAAAATTTTATTTTTCACGATCTAAAAACTCGAGTTGCTTAGTTTGTTTGATTCCGATATACATGTAAGCGTTTCTGAATCATGCAATTTTTAATTGTATGACTCACAAATGAATACATGTATGAATAGCTTAGAATAGTTTAGCTAGGTTAGATCGGGTTCTCTCGGTAAAAGCCCAAGCCGAGGTGTGCCGTGCACCCTTGAGCATACTACCTGAATAAAATCGGCTGAGTGTCTTAAGCGCTCGCCTTAGTAGTCCAGTGAAGCTCTAAAGGCCTTGCAAGGCCAAAAGCGTGGTCAGTTCGAAAAAAAAAGTTACCTACGTTTTAAGGCGTATTGAAAAACATGGAACCTATGGAACATCTTTTCGGTTAAATTTGTTATCAGGAATGCATTATAATCACATGTCAATAATATGACTATACAGTATCCACCTTTTGATTTGTGCCGTCGGGGAATAGACCGAGATAGTCGACTAAGTTAGGTTCGTATAGCGTTATTTTTGTCTATCGTATTCATTGGACTGTGCGATAGAGTGAATGCTTTACAAAGCGAATTTAGCCGAACGTCTCACTCATTTTCCCGACGTGCCAACTATTGCGAGGAAAAAGGTCCTTTTCGAAATCATCCACGTATTGATAGATTCAAACGCTGAAAAATCTTGAAATAATGTATTTATATGTATAATCCATAAATTATAACAATTCCATAATATTTGAATTTCCTCATGATATATATTTTTGTAATTCACCGATAGTGTTTCTTAGTAATTAATGTCAAATTAGTAAATCTAACAAAACTTTAAAAACCTCGTAACTAGATATAAATTTAGTAGATATTGTACTATATATAACACATAAATACTATATGAATTATATGATCAATTTGGAGTCATAAAAAGGAGTTATAAAAATTTGCCTGTATCAGTGTGTATACACGGAGGAAGTGAAACTTCTTTGGCTTATATGTGTTAAATTATGTATATATGAGAAAGCAAATATATTATATACTATACGTAGTCCCGAAGTAATGAATACTACCTAACATACCTAACTATACGTTTACCCATTGTTGTATACTACTAAATACTTATACATACAGAGACAGAAATGCATATCTACGTTACATTTAAGGCGGAAGCGTTACGAATTTATTCTCTACCGTTCCATAAGAAGTTTCGCTTGAAAAAGAAACAAAGGGAATTTTTAAAAGTAGCATAAACATCAATAATTTTATATTTTATTGTATTGGTCTTTACTATCAAGTTATTAATTTAAAAAATGTCTTGAATCAAAAAAGAAACTTTCTAGAAAAGTTCTCAATCGCGGCTAAATCGTGGTGACAATACGAGTTAAGTATGTCGGCTCCCACGGATTCTGTTAGCAAATTAGCGTTCAATTTGGCGTTATAACACGATTTGCACCCTTCGGGACGCGTCACGGACCCGCTGACCACGCTCGACTGGACACCGCCACTGTACTCACCACACTATAGTAAACAATGCATTTTTTGTAATACATGTACTAGCAGTTTCTTGTGTCTTAACTTTGCATTAACATAGAAATCATGTCGACAGTGGTTACAACCTGCCGAACTATTATTTCGTGTTTTTTTTTTATTGTAGCACGGCAAAATGACTGCACTATGCCGGATGGTAAGCATAGTGCAATCCAAAAATAATAGCGACCACCGATTGACACACTATCCATCGCCGGTCGCCGCTATCATGCCGGCCTGCAAAAAGCTGGATATGCACAGGTTGATCCCGAAACGCGACCCGCAGAAGCGAATCTCTATAACGGGCTTTTTCACCATATACATGATAGTTGCGACCCAGTCAGGCTGTAAAACCCTACCACCTCGCTTACACTATTGTCTCGTTCGTTATTCAGCAGGGTGCACCACGTGCAGGTGAGGTTGGCTTGGGTGTCTCAAGTCTTATGATGTTATTTGACACCCCTTACACCCCAAAATATATATATAGTGAACTATTACGTAGCTGTGATACTATGAAGGTTATAATTTAATAAAATGGTTGTAAAATACATAGATTGAAATCTGACTGGTAAGCTTTGATCTAATATATCGCGTTGTAAAAAGTAAAAAAATAAACAATCTTGTAGGTTTCAACATTTTAACAAACTACGATTTTTATAAATACTACGCGTCTAGCGATGTGTGTTTTCTTGCCGTGCAAAAGTGAGGCAAGCGGTGTGGTGCTGTTGTTTGTGCTCCCTATATAAAGCATTATATTAAAATTATAAACCACGCAGACGATGTACTCAGTATCAGGTAGTCTGCCATGATAGCTTGTCATCAATCAAAGGTTTGGTATTACTCAAGTCCACTGAAAGTGTATCTCTCATTCCCCTGCACGTGCTTCCCGGGTGCTGCAAAATTTCTAAATTGCTAAATTTTTGGCCGTTGCACTGTTCCATATTAATTGAACCCCACAGCAACAAATAGGGTATCAATGGATCGACGTTAATAAAAGATGGGTACTCGTTTAGCCATACGATTGAATAAAAACCCAGTTAATGGTAAAATCTCTGAAAAGGTAATGGGTAACGGCAACAGTGTCTCATTTTTCCTTATTTATCCTTAGTTCGATAAAATTAATGTGATCCATCAGAGTCCTCTATCATGCCGGCCTACAAACCTCTTCATGGTTGAATATACAGCGACTGACCCCCGAACATGTAAATCCCTAAGCGTGGCACTATTAGTATTTTGACGGCTATTATAATAGACTGTAGTAATCACAATCTAGCCGGACCGAGTTCTTATGGCTTATCATTTGTTTCAAATCTTTATATATTTTTCACAACTCTATTAATTGGTTTTCTTTTCAATATTTATAGATTTTAGTGTTTGACCTCAATCTGATCTGATGTTAAATATATGGTCTAAGATGATTAACGCGCTAAACCTACAGGATTCTGGCTCTGTACTAGATAGCTTAGCTTGGTTAGCTCAGATAGGTCGCGATTTTTGCACAAAACAGGCGACAGCCCAAGCCGAGGTGTGCGGTGCACCCTTGAGTTAGTCGCCCAAACACCCCATCGGCTAAGTGCGTTCAGCGTTCGCCTCAATAGTTCGGTGAAGCTGTAAATACCTTTCCAGATCAACAGCGTTTTCATTTCGAAAAAAAAAAGGATTTTGGCTCTCGGTTGCATCGGTGCTTAACGGCAGATTTGCAAATCGAGATTGGTGACTAACAAACCAAACTGAGTGGATTTTAAAAAAGCTCCTACCACCATGCTATGGTTTTATTACCATGCTCTACAGAAAACTGTATTATATTCGCAAAGAATTTCTTTTCGACTTGGAGTCTAAACACGATAATCATTGAACTATAATAGCTTTTTTTCAAACTGACTACGTTATTGGCCCGATAGGCCTTTACATCTTTAACGAACTACTAAGGCGAGCGCTTAAGACACTCAGCCGGTTTTTTTTAGCTACCAACTCAAGGGTGCACGGCACACCTCAGCCGGGTCCATTGCCAAGGTTATGCAACATTGCTAATACAACCGAGTTAAGCTGAATTAAGCCAAATATTCATACATATAGGAATTAGTGAGATACACATGTGTACCAAGCATGTGTACCTCAGTAATTTGTATATGTATTTCGTATCGGGCAAGCTTCATAATCGCTTTAGACTCTCTGTATTTATGTCCGCTACATTCGTAGCGTTTGCTACGGCTACGAAGCGTTTAGAAACTACGTTTACACAGTAATAGCCTACGTCACATATAAAGAGAAGCTATTTTTGTATATGATATCTGTTTCCCTAATTTTGGTAACTAAATTACATATTTTCATAGCTTATGAGTGACTCATAGCGCTTCTAATTTAAAGGAACTCTAACTGTCGCGTGGTATGATTACTCGATCATTTCGCTGCCATAGGCATACACAGTTCGGCTCCTGTAATGTTCAGTTTTCGTTACACGACAAACTTCGTGCTGCGTTAGACAATACACACGGACTTTTACGTCCATCTCGTATTGCTTTTGCTTCACTCTCTAAGGGTCATAGCATCATATAAGGCAACCTAAACATTTTTTGATAAAAATAGGTTATTAAATACAAATATAATTAATCAAATATATTCATATTTGTTAAAAAAATGTATTTAATAGTCTATTTACTGATAAGTAATATAATTGTTACAAAGAATGATGACACCAAACAAAGTATCTTGAGCTGTGCAAGTTATTGAGATAATGGTATTCACACATTATGTATGTTTAATTCCAACAGTGCATGTAGCTCACACGGAGATAACTATTACTTAGCAGTATTTATACAAACCTACTTGATACTTCTCCTTATACTTTGACCAATTGAATGAAGTATTATCATTACATAGTATAAAACAAAATCCCATACCGCGTCTGTCTGTCTGTTTGTTCGCGATAAACTCAAAAACTATTGAACCGATTTACATGCGGTTTTCACCAGTGAATAAAGTGATTCACGAGGAACGTTATCGTATACAATTTGTCAAAGATTTTTTTTATAATCAGGGCGGGACAACGTTTGCCGGGTATATATATGCCGGGGATAACTATAGTAAATCAAATAGTAGCCTATATGTTATTCTGATGTTTAAGTTATACTGTAGTGTTCAATACTCTTTGGATGATTGAGTAACGAACGTCCATATATAATATTAATATAGTACCACCATCATCATGATCAACCTGTAAAAGACCCACCGCAGGACCATAGGTCTCTTCCCGCGGGAAGGTATGGGCGTAATCACCATGCCAGCCTACGACGTATTAGTGATTTCAAACTCTGAGAAATCCACAGTTCTATATTTTTCCCCCATACAGATGTTTTCCTTCACCGCCAGCCGATAGTGTTACCAATTTAAATTAGTAAATTTACGCAAATTCGAAAAAACCGTTGGTACGTGCCGGGGTTCGAACCTGCGGACATCTAAATTCTATTCCACTGGTTAAACCACTAGGCCACTATGACTATTCGTGGTGTACAGTATAAATTATTGACAAATGTTAGGAGTAAATATTTCAATGTAATATTGCAACGCACCTTCGTATAAGAAGTGATTTAAAAGCGGTATAGAAAATTTAATATTTAGCTTTCAAAATGAGAAATATCAATTACACGAGTTCGAGTGTGTCGTCAAGTGGTCTCGAGCTCTCCACTCAATGGTACGAGGTTCATTCTCGCCCCAGTAGTACCGCGCCGCTCGCATGTGAACCGATACGAGCTGCCCTTTGTTTCCCACTGCTATTATTTCAATTTAACAAAAAAAGAGAAAACTATATACACACTGTAGGATCTGATAACATTGTTTCGCTAAAGTCGGTTTCTTTAACAAAAGTCCCTTTCATTTTGTATATTTATTTCATGTGTTTTTTTTTTTCGAGATGTCTACGCTATTGATCCAGCAAGGTCTTAACAGCTTCACCGGACTACTCATTTCATGTGTAATGTAGACTTTTATCTAAGACTTGCTCTACGCCCCGGCTTCGCATGTGTGTACTCAAAATCAAAATTAAAAATAGTTTGTTCAATTTTGGCCTTGAGAAGGTGCTTATGAATGTCAAAACTACCACCGGTTCGGAATACAGTCCAGTCATCGAGAAGAACCGGCAAGAAACTTGATCTGGTATATCTTTTCATAATATATATTTTTTTAGTCACATTCGTTTTTGGTGGATGCACAGAGAGGGACGTCATTTCCAGACTTTACCATCGTTTACATATTGATTTACCTTATAATGCTTTAAACACTAAACCCGTTTGATTTGGTGCGTGTAATTAGGTACTATCCGACAAATCGGTAATGTGCTTTGGGACTTCGTTATAAAATCTAATATTATTACCTAAAAAAAACTATTACTGGTCTTAGTGAACGTAAAATATGAAATTACCAATTTATCATTGTTCGTAGTAGTAAGTCGGAGCTTTCGATGAAGAAAAACATATTGATGAAATCAATAGCATGATGGTCTTTCATGGTTTTCCAAGTGCGCCTGACTAGGTACCAGGCTAGGTACTAGGTAGGTTGTGATCAAATCGTTATGACATTGTGGTTAAAACACAAAAATTTAGAAAGTATAAAAAAAGGTTATATAGTGTTTCAAATAAATATACATCCTCTGTGTACGTACACTCGAAAAAATTATTTAATAAATAAGTGGTAACACAAAACCTGATAGTTAAAATCCACCCACAGCCCAAATAAAGGTCATGACACATTAAACAAAAGCAAGCGTGCTAATTTGACACGCCAACGATTCGCGCCTGCCGCCGCAACTAGCAATTTGTTCTAACGCCTACAGAATTGTGCGTGTCCATTGTATAATATTTTACTAATGAAAAAAATACTTTATAGATTTTACTGTATGACCATAATCCTTCCTGATGTTAAAAGACGATGTGGATTTAGGTGCTAAACATTCTAAACCTATTAGGGCAGTGGTCGGAAAACTGCGGCTCACGAGTCGCGTGTGGCTGTATTACTACACAGCTGTGGCCCTTTAACAAAATATTTAGTGCAAACAAAAAATATTATTGTAAGATACGAGTAAACATTTTAGAAACGCAACTCTACAAAAGAGGAGCACATTTTTAGAAAGTAACTATCGTAGTTCTGTGCTGTTGTTCTCCGTGTTACATAGCTAGTCGCTTCCATAAGAGACATATTTAACAAAGGTATCCTTGAGAGTGTTTTTTAATTCTAATTTTTTCACAAAAATATGTCTACACAAGGCAAAACATAAGTTTAAAAAAGGCTCATTGAATAAACTTCAATTTTTGTATTGTTTATATTTTTGGTTCTTTGGATGATGAATCTGGCGACCACTGTGTTACGGGATTGGCTGACCAAGTGCAGTTTTTGAAACACACGTATGGGTGCCTAGTTGCATATTTAAACTTGAGGTTGGTAGTTAATCAGGCCCGAATAGAAAAAGCTTTAATAACATATTATGGTTTTATCATAATAAGCAACTACAATACTTCTCTCATTAGCGAGATCAAATCTGTTAACTGAGATTAGGTCATACTAATGAGTTCTGATTATTTTCGCTGTTTTGTTGTCTTTCATAAATGTCACTGTAACTGTCTATCCCTGTGTGCATTAAAATTGGAAACGCTGTGGATTTAAAATCATCAGTAAACAATGCAGTTTTCATCTAGCACAAATCTAGGTATTAGATTTTAGATTTCTTTATTTATTTTCTGTGTTCTTCAAATATATTATACCTATATTAATACATTCATTCACATTGTTTTGAGATTAATTCTAGCTGATAGAACACTTTTCATTTTCAGACTACCTACAATTTCAAATGAAAATATTTGTGTACAAAAATTACATGTAATAGCAATAAGCTTGGGTCTACCCAATAAATTATAATGGATCATTGATTTGATAGTGACGTAAGCAAAAATATATTTATGATACCTTTAGAAAATTGTTTATATGAGACGATAAAATTATCGTGCGACAAAGCAACCGCACCCCGTAAACACCGCTTACCGACATGTAATCATTACCGATGACGCGTGTGAAAACAGGCAATCCCGCAGCGAAACCCGCCTACTTTTGTTTACAAACCGGTTGATTTGTGCCAGTCGGGTTCTATGGTTCCGATATTAGCGGGATTTCGACGCGGATCGACAATTAAAACGCGTTTGGTTTTGACTTGTTACGAGACGTAATTGGGATTTTGGGATTAATTTATGATTAGAAGATTCATGGTTGTAATTATTCCTTCATGTCGATTAATAGAAATGATTAATTGGTATTACGTAATCAAAGAGTTTTCAAGTAAATTTTGAAATTTGCGTTTCTCTCTTGCTATTCTACCGTAGTTTATATTCTTCCTATAGTGGTTGTTTCAGGGCTTATATGCTAGATAAAGCATCTATAGTAGAATTTTTTGCAATAATACTTGTAGGCCAAGAACCTATTTAATAATCCCTTTGCAAAATAATCTGCTAGGAAAGTATAGAGTTCAATAGTTATATTTTCATAATATTGTTATTTATATTCACTTGTTCAAAGGCTTAAAGTACCTTTATGTAAATTTGCTATACAGATAAATGAAATTTAAGTATCTGTTTGTAGTAAAAGGGATAAGAAAATATATTCCACAATGATAACAAACAATTCATCTATAATTTTTTTGTCTGTTTGTTCCGGCTAATCTCCGAAATAGTGGGACCAATTTTGAAGGGATTTTCACTGGCAGATAGCTGATGTCATAAGAAATAAATTTATGTTCTAATTCCAATTTTCAGTTCGAGATATTATACCTTTTTTTCCTTTCATGGAGATATCCATATCGCCGAGCAGCTGAGGATGGGTTATGTCCGATCCGCAAGGACTAAAACCCCATTCTTACATTTTTTTTTCCAAATGTCTACGCTATTGACCCAGCAAGGTCTTAACAGCTTCACCGGACTACTAAGGCGAGCGCTTAAGGCACTCAGCCGATTCTATTTTGGCAACCAGCTCAAGAGTGCACGGCACACCTCGGCTTGGCTGTTGCATGCAAAATCGCGACCTATCTTAGCTAACCTAGCTAACTATTCATATATGTATGAGTTGTTGAAACGTATATGTGTACCAAGCATACACGCCTCAACAACTCCTCCATATATTTATTATCGGAAAATCCCATTCTTACACCTTTTGGCTGGGAGAGTAGGGACTGACTAATCGCCACTACGTCTGCTCTCTCGACAGGTGTTAACCCCTCCTAAGAGGCCTTGACTGCGGTCTTAAGGGTCAAGATGGTAGACCCCTCAATAGAGACTGGGTATTAGAAACCCCTGATGACCTGTGGGAGTCGCATAAGCGCAATACGCCTCCACCACATGGGCCTGTGTATTTTTAACTTTACTAGTGACTCACTTATTGAAATTAATTTATTACTAGCAGTAAGACGCGACGTCGTCCGCGCGGAATGTAGCAAAAAAATGTTCAATGTAGAAGTGCGCGTTACTGCTTCTTTAGTTTATTATATTTTCGGGGATCTCAGTTGAAATAGGTTGCTTACATTATAACATCGGCTTTCTGCCAGTGAAATCCTACCAAATCGGTTCAACCGTTTTAGAGATTAGCTAGAAGAAATAGACAAACAGACAAAACTTAAAAAAAAAATTGTTTTCCTATAAATTCCGTATATAAACCATAATATTCACTCAGAGAGTTTTTGACGGGATTTTAGTCTGTCATGTAGTGGATTTTATATTTTATTCATAATCTTGTCTTATTTGACTATATATTGTGTAAATTTGGTGGTGTTTTACGTAATATAGTTAGTTTATTATGCATAAGTGAAGTGAATGGAAAATAATAACACGGAGCATGAAATTCTGAGATGCCACAAAAACTCCCTGGAAGGTTCTAGCAAGGGATCCACCATCTTGTTAGAATATGGATTCACACGTTGCTTAATATTGGAATGATCACACGAAGCTTGTGATATTATTGACTACGTGATAATGGCAGTAATAATCGGAAAGATTGATTGCCAAAAATAAAGTTAAAAAAAAAAATATTCACTCAGTAAAAAGCAATTATTTATACAGACACATTTTTTTTTTTGTATAGATGACATCATGCAAATCACGTTTTTTTTTATTTTATTGTTAGTAACCAATATCCCAGTGTACTATTACTGCCATTGTCATCGAGTAGGTAATGATATCATAAGTTTCTTGCGATCATTTCAATGAACTAACATGGTGGCCGTCTTGTTAGAACTTTCCAGGGTGTTTTTGTGGCAAGTCAGAATCCATGCTCCGTGGTATTATTTCCTATCTACTTCACTTGTGCACAATAACAAAACTATATTACATAAAACACCATTAATATTACAGAATAAAATATAAAATCCGCTACATGAAATTCCAAGATCACGTTGAAATCTCGCTGTGGTAATTCTCAGTTGGTAGGATTTCTAAAAACCTATTTGACGCCTATCTTATTTAATCTCTTCTATGTTATTTAAGTAACAAACAGACAGATAAATTTATGCATTCATAATATTTACCTCAGTATAAGTTTAAGCGTATTCCTAAAAATCACATTTTGTACACAGTGCACAGTGGGGTGCAAGGGGTGTCAAATAACATCATAAGACTTGAGACACCCAAGCCAACCTCTCCTGCATGTGGTGCACCCTGCTGAATAACGAACGAGGCAATGGCGAAAGCGGGGTGGTAGGGTTTTACAGCTGGGTCGCAACCACCATGTATATGGCGAAAAAGCCCCTAATAGTGATTCGCTTCTGCAGATCGCTGTGCATATCCAGCTTTTTGCAGGCCGGCATGATAGTGGCGACCGGCGATGGATAGTGTGTCAATCGGTGGTCGCTATTATTTTTGGATTGCACTGTGCTTACCATCAGGCAGAGTACAGTCATTTTGCCGTGCTACAATAAAAAAAAGAAGGTTTTACACTGATGTAGTACCCAAAATGCAGGTATAAGAGCTATATTCTAAATAACACAAAGATTCTCGTGTCTAATTCGTTAACATGACCCGCTGAACTGATAGTGTCCACGGTCGATCCGCATCCGACAGCGGTTCGTCGTATTTATCGAACCGAAATCAGCGCATAACCGGTTCGAAAGCAAATTAAATCCGGTTGAACCGGTTTGCGCGCTGAAACCGGCTTAGATCGCAGTCATATTGTTTTAACGTGTGGTCAGTGTTTTATCAAATTGTCATGTTTTTTTTAAATACTGAATCTAAATAAGACATTTTGCTGTAGGCCTTTTAAGAGATAGAATTTTGTAATAAATTATTGTTATGTACTTATGTCATTATATTATTTAACAATTTAAGCGCTCGGAACTCCTTACAAAACTTCCGGACAAACTTCTCTAAACAATAGTGAGAACTTTGTCAAAATTCATTACCTAGTTTAGAAGAACTAAAAACATACCATGAGTAAAGGCGTACAAATATTTTGTTTTATAAAATTTATTATTGTTATAAACTACCTAGTACTCACACCTTTGTCTGCGTCGTTTATTATCTTAAAATATTTTCTAGAAGTAGCGGAAAACCTAGAAAAAATTGAAAGCAAAGATGAACTTGACTTACAAAATTCCTTTGTTGATTATGTTATCCGTTCACTTCCCCTCTCCGGGACTACACACTACACCGCTTGCGTCACTCCTACATGGCAAGAAACACATCGATGAAAACGCAGTGCTAATTAAAATCTTTGTTTCTCAATCTATTCTTTAGTTTTTTTTGTGTGGTGCGTTATACTTTTTTTTTTTTAACTGACTTACGCTAACCTGACGGGCTTTCATAGCTTCACCTGACTACTAAGGCGAGAGCTTAAAGCACTCGACAGCTTGGCAACAAGCTCAAGGTTGCCAAACTATTCGAAGTCCGGCTTGGGATGTAACACGGCGAAGTTATCTGAGCTAAAGTAAGCTAGCTATTCATATGTATAGAAAAATCGTACAAAAAATTTGTACACTTGTTAAAAATTTAGATAAACTAAATTTAGTAAAATACCAACAGAATTTTATTACTAGAAATAACAACAAATTGATCATTCTACGCTTCAGGGTCTCTTATACCAAAAACAGTTTTTTAGGTAATAGTGTTAGGTTTTATAACAAAGTCCTAAAGCATATTACCGATTTGCTGGATAAAGAGTTCAAGGAACATGTCAAGCGGTTTTTAATCTCTAAAGGCTATTATAGGAAGGATCAGTATGTGAACGATTGTTAGGTCTGGAAATGACGCCCCTCTCTGTGCATCCACTAGGAATGAATGTAACTATTTATGTTTTGTAAAAATACATAACATGAAGAGATAAACCAGATCGAGTCTCTTGCCAGTTCTTCTCGATGACTGCGTTGTTTTCCGAACTGGTGGTAGCTTTGACTTTCATAAGAGCCTTCTTAAGACCTAAATTGAAAATAAGTGTTTTTTGATTTAATCTCAGCCTCACGAATTCAAAGCGCACACAACAAAACAACGAAGACAGAACAAGTTTTGTAATTTTCATGATTTTAATAATCAACAAATGCATGATAAAATGGATAGTCTATTCCCCAGAGACGAGTCTTCTAGTTGCCTTAATAAATATGGCGTGCAGGCGCAAGACCGGAAGAGCTCAGAGCTCACAATGAGAGCGTGGGCCGCGGGCGTACACTAATTGTCTAAGTGCATAATGAACTTGTATGCGACGACCCTAGACGAAGACTTTGATTTTGTACAACGTCGCAACCCTTCCAACTTTACTGTCGAATCTTAGAGTTAATTTTCCTATGACATTTTCTGGTTACGTAGCAACCCTTATCTGACTTGCTGTTATTCCAATTTGATATCTATCTTTATGGAATAAAGGTGATATTTGAGTGTAGGAAATCTCTTTATTTTTGCATAGGAAATGATAGTTACATTTGTTGTCACCCTCAGCCTTTCATATAGCAGAATAATATGTCGCGGCACTTTGTATTGTCTCGTTGGGTTAATTAGAAAGTTCTCGTGCAAAAATTATAAAGTTTTAATCCAAATATGAAACTTGGGTATGAAACTTGGGAAATTACAAGAGTTATATATTAATCAATGAATACATTCTTGTATATAAAAAAAATCTAATGTACTCCTTATATCCCAAGTTATCTGCTAGAGATAATTTGATCAAAATCCGTCCAACTGTTTCTGATGTTTGCCGGAAATCAGACAATTTTTTTTAAAAATTGTGTTTTTTTCATAAATATATATTTTCATATCGTTTTACTGAAAAGCAAGTTTTTGGTGGATGGTGGTTGTGGATTTTACATATTATTGTTGGTCTTTTTTTTAATTAACTAGGCTGTTGGTTAAGCTGTGAGCTACACGGCCTTAAAGCGCTTAGCAAGAAGCTCAAGGGTGCCAGAATGGCCCAACTTCGGCTAGGACTGTTGCCTAGGATACAATGCGAAACGAACTAAAACTAACCATCTGAGGTAAATTAACCATACATGTAAATATACGTTATGGTAGTACCACCTTCTCACAAAAAACTATCATGAAGTGACATTGTTTGCATTGTTGCGTTTCGTTCGGTCAGTGAGAGCGCTGGAGACCCACCTCTTCCTCCCACTTTCCCCCAAACACAGTCTGGCAACGTACATGCGACTCCCCTGTTCATCCTGGCGAGCCGACCCGTTCATGCTTTTGTGTCGGAAAAAATCCTCTAAACTATATAGGATAAGATAGGGAAAAATAAGGGTAGAACTCTTTGTCGCTTATTTCTCTGAAAAAGAAAAACAGCGTGTAGGCGTGTAGGCGTCCACATGTGTATAGGTGATGTGTGTAATGTTATAGTAGTGATGTAAGGTTTTGTGACATTGTATCGCGTGAGCAGCGTACTCAAGGGCTCCACGCCGAGGGAACGGACCTAAGCTTGAGCAGCTACCGAAGGGGGCCTAATTTGGTGTGCGGGAGCGAAATTTACCCACAGACCACGGCGGCGTGATCTGTGGTTACGCGAGCGTGGGCGTGAACACGCTCTGTTTAAAGATACAGGCTGGTACTGATCGTTCGCTGACGTCATTGAATCAGGAGAGTCGGTAAAAATGTGTCGCGGTCGTCTTCTATACTGCGCAGCGTTGGGTACGGCTTCATAGTTCGCGGCGGATACCACTAAGGGGCTGGGATGATTCGCGGGTTTTTCGAAATAACTACGTGTGATTGATTTTATATACGCCCAGATATCCCCAGGTCCCTGTGGAGATCCTTATTCCGGACGTACCATGGGCCACTCTGGTTTCCCTTCAATACGTACACTTTCGCCCTTTACCACCTAAAGTAATATAATTACCTCTTTGACAATAGCATTAATAATGTACTAGAAGATCTGTAGTGAAAAATAAAAAAATACACTGACTTTTATCTCGGTGCTTCGAAATATTAAAAAGTTTTAATGAAAAAAAAAATATTTATTTTTCGATTTTGAAAATAATGATTTGCGTTAGTAAAACCAATAGATGTTGTAAGGATTATTTATGATTTAGAATTTACGTGTTGTAATAACGTTATTATGGTGCCTTCCATTGTAAATGTCCTTGGTTAATTTCACTTGAAAACAACGGTCTGTCCTTGCAATAAAACCCGAAACGGTCGCGTCGTCAAAAAAACTTGGCAAAAAAAAAAATTACCACAGACGTCACGGTATTTGTTTTGTGAATTTGAACTCTATGTAGTTTGTACATAAAGCCTGGCGTTTCAAGCTGTAAATTAGTTTGTTTTGATTTATTGCGGCTATGAAGACATTTGTACATCTTTGTCGGTTGTAGGCGGTTTGCGGAAGTGTATACCTTTTTTGTTGTAGTACTGTTCATTTTATTATCTATAGTGTTATTTTGTTTCTGTAATAGTTTTAGGGATTTGTTTAAGAGTAAACAATGATACTAAGCTGTTAACATTGAGTTTATGTTATACGCGTATACAAGACGAGACTTTTTTTATTTTTGTTAGATATTTAAGGAGAAGAGTCGAATAAAATGTCTTATCTGCGTGATTCTAATTTTTTAAATAGTTGTTTTAGTATAATTTAGAATATAATTGGATTTTACATGCTAAATTGTATTTTTTAACCAATTTTTAATGTATGTTAATAGCTATTTTCTTCAATTGTGAACCAATTTTAATGATTTGTTTTTATTTGAATTAGTTATACTAAGAAGTGGTCCCATATAAATTTGTACAAAATATTCAACCCTTAATGGGGTGAAATATCGTTTATTTGATTTTCACCCACTTCGTCTCTACGTATTTTTGTCTAATTGGAAATGATTTCAATAATTTTGTTATACCCAATAGAAACCGTATATTTATGGACACTTAGAATGGAAAAATAAAAAATAACCGACTTCGAATATGAAAAACCAATACAGCAATATAAAGCGAAGAATAACTAAATTATTAAATTAACCAAATAAAAAAAAAACCTTGATATATGCGCTACCTAATAATATATTTGAAGTCGATGTCAACCTACATTTCAAATTTGTTGTAGGTAAAAATAATTGTACTTATACCAACTATATGTACAGATATATACATCGCGGGGCTCAAAAGTGGACCTAATCTTTCTATGTAAATTATATGAATTTAGATTAGGTAGCGCAAATATCAATTCTAATTAATTTGGTTAATTTAATAATATAGTTATTTTTTACTTTTTAGTGTCTTATTGGTTTTTCATATCGAAGTCTATCGAAATGTTCTTCGCTTATCAAATTTAGTGTGGTAACTAGCCAGGAGCGCTTAAAAAACGCCACACTCAAATGCTATACTTTTAACAGGATGTATCTTTCATATTATATCTAGTCAAACAGTGTTTTAGATTACTAATCTTGGGTATGGAAACCGACATTAATTTTTATGTATACACTAGGGAGTCCGGTGGACGTTGTTCAGCTCTGATATAGGTATCTTAACTCTACTGTCCTAATTCTACTGTCGGTGACTTTTTTGTAGGCATTATCAATAACTATTCTCTAAAACTCAGTCATATATCTCTCATCGTTAAGACAGCGTTCGCAAGAGACGTTATCTTTCGACCGTTTCTTCTCCAACTTACTTGGCAAATCCGATTACCACAGAAAAGTCTTTTCATATTTCGGATTATTATATACGTTATTATGCTCATAAATAACGTGACTTTCGTAGTCCGGTGAAGTTGTTAAGACCTTGCTAGGTCAATAGTGTAGTCAGTTCGAGAAAAAAACGAGGCTTTCTATTGGTAAAAGAATTTTCAAAATCGGTCTAATGATTCCTGAAATTACACCTCACAAACTTACAAAATTTATCACTTTATGATATTAGTATAGGTTTAATTATTTGAAGAATATGACAGAGGTTGACGTTTTTGAATGACGATATGGATGTATAATTTAGTAAGATATTACATATTCATAGAATAAACATTTGAATAAATATAATAACAAGGTATAGTATTAAAAAATATAGCTTCATTAAAACACTAGGTATAAATGATATCACGTTGGAAACAATAGTCGCATTATAACGATTGCCTTACGGTAGACGGTTCGTAGGCACAATACCGTATTATCATTGGAGACCATTAACTGAGTGCATTCTTGCTGAAAAATAATAGAGTCCTCCCATTCCCTCAGCCATATAGAGAAATGTTGAGCTGTGGTGGGTGACACAAAACTTCGTTACGATGTTAACGTTAAATTATAATTAACGAACGTTTAACTGTCAACATAGGTACGTGTTAGTAACAATAAATGTGTTAGCTAAGCACTAAAGAGATAAATGATAAAAACGAGGCTTTTTATTGGTATATTATATATAGTGTTTCTTTGTTTTTTTAATAGTTTTAGGGATTTGTTTAAGAGTAAACAATGATACTAAGCTATTAACATTAAGTTTATGGTATACGTGTATACCAGACTAGACATTTTGTTATTTTTGTTTCATATTTAAGGAGCAGCCAGGAAAAAATGTCTTATCTGTGTGATCCTAATTTTTTAAACAGTTGTTTTAGTATAATTTAGAATATAATAAGTTTTTACATACTAAATTGTACTTTTGATTTTATGACTTATGGAATTAGTGTTTATCCACAATCTCGGCTTGTATGTAAAATGCTGAGGGTGTCCGTTATTTACCAAGTTGGTGTTTCTGACTTGATTATCGTTCAAATGGTTAATTTACAGCCTAAAAACTGGAATTGATTGCTAGCTATCACATCTCACTACAATGTTTGAATTCCTGTGCACGAGGTGCAACTGAAATAGTTAAGTCTTAGACTAGTAATAAAAAATATTACAAAACAATAATAATTAAAAACCTTGATTGACGATTGAAACTGACGGCGGTTCAAACTGTTGGTGCCACTACATATTGTAAAACACAGTTTGCTGCCACATCTTTCTGTATGTCTGTTTATTCGCAGTAAATTAAAAAATCTACTTTCATACGGTTTTCAAAAGTAGATAAATTGATTGATGAGGAAGGCTTAGGTATATGATTTGTCAAGGTTTTTCATTACTAGGTAGGGACAATGTCTGCCAGATCCGCTAGTGAAAATATAAATTATAAAAAAATATATAATTCAATAGAGTTTGACGCAGATTAACATGTAATGACCATGATTATGAAGTTACTGCTAAAACTCACTTTAACTATCTGGTATAAGTGACCCTTGTATATGAAAGGGCAAATAGTTGGGTATTGGGTATAAAAAATAAGCCATATTCATTATGATAATTAACTAGAGGACAGTGAACCTGACTCGGGGGGGATAAAAACCTAACCGCGATAATATGTACGGGTGGGGTGTCATGGGAAATTTGACTAAATTAAAATAGGAAGATGGGGCGAATAGGCTTTAACGCTGGCTGATATTGTGCCTGGCTTGGCTTTAAGCCACTGGAGACCGGCATTGCTGGTGACTAACTAGCTGTCCGTCCTTTTCTAACATACCGCGTTGGAGTGAGACAGCGATAGGCAGGTCATATGACTGCGGGCGGGAGCATTGTTGACGGAGTCGACGAATAAGTAATTAGGTGTGATATTTCTTTGTGTATTATTTTTAATGCAGAATTACTGAATTTATTCATTACTAGCTGTGCCCGCGACGTCGTCCGTCTACAACCTGATGTTTAAAACACTGACTAATAAAGTCTCAGAATGTATTTAGTTTAATTACTGTCTACTTATCTCACGCATTAAGTCGTGTCGTCATTAAAATTAGAATATTAGGTTAGAATAGTGTATTTGGTAGGTGGTAGAGCCACGCTAAAGCTATTATTGGTTTCAGCATGAATGGGTCGGCTCGTCCGGGGTAGCACCGCCCTCTCACACAAAACCGACGTGAAGTAACAGTGCTTGCATTGTTGCGTTTCGTTCGCTCATTGAGAGCGCCGGAGACCCATTTCCCTTTCCCTCCCCTCTCCTCTCCCTTCCTCTCTCCTCTAACCCCTCTCTTTTTCTCTCCGTTCCCCCAAACACAGGCTGACAAAGCATTTGCGACTGCTCTGGGGTTGCTAGTGTCTATGGACGGCGGTGATCGCTTAACAACAGATGACACGCCTGTTTGCCTCCTGTATGATATAAAAAAAAAATAGAGTACCGACTTTAATGAAACTAAGACTAAATATTACTCGAGGATATGCTTTATTATTTTCTTGGTGAGGTTTTATCGTGAATGCAGTACTTTAGCAGTGACGTGTGTTCGTACTGACAGATTTATAGGTTTAAAAGTAAACTCCAATCTGATTTCTCGAGATATAATTCAAAGAACACAAATGAGTACAATTCATAAACGCAGAAAAAACGGAAGGACAAAGACAAAAGCAATATTGACAGTAGTGACATTAATGACAGTAGTGCAGTATGACAATACATTATTAGAGACCCAGTTCTATAGGTAATATTTACAGAGTATGCTACAAACGATCATTATTGGTAACCTACTTTCTTTATAGCATTGTGTTTATAAATATATATAGCTCTAATACGTACAAGCAGACAGACAGACATACAGACAGATTTTACTTAAATTGATTGAAGTGTATGTTATTACTTATTCCAAGACATTTGCAACAGTTTTTTTTTTGTTACAAAAATCTAAAGAGTAGTCACGTTAGATTTACATTCTTATTATATGTGTGTATAGAAGAAAAATATATAGATAGTTCGGTAACTTTAAGAATTATTTTTTTGGTTTGAAAAATATATATATATATATTAATTCAACATAGTTGTTTACTATGTGTATGGTAACCGCTATTAAATCTCGACCCGATTAGGCCTCCCACGGCAGCGGCTCAAGCCTAGGTCCGTTCCCTCGGTGTGGAGCCCTTGAGTGCGCTGCTCGCGCGATACAGTGACACAAAAATTTACATCACTGCTACAACACTACACGATCACCCCCACACACGTGCACGCTACACGCTTACACATGAAAGTGGAAGGGTTTACTTTTTTCCCCTTATCGAACTGAAAAACTCTCAATTTTCCGATAATAAATATATGGAGGAGTTGTTGAGGCGTGTATGCTTGGTACACATATGCGTCTCAACAACTCAAACATATATGAATAGTTAGCTAGGTTAGTTAAGTTACGTGCAACAGGCAACAGCCAAGCCGAGTTATGCCGTGCACCCTTGAGCTAGCTGTCCAAATAAAATCGGCTGAGTGCATTAAGCGCTCGCCTTACTAGTCCGGTGAAGTTGTTAAGACCTTGCTAGGTCAACAGCGTAGTCAGTTCGATAAAAAAAAAAAACGAATAACTCGATATCACACCAACCGATTTCGATGATTCATTTTTTATTGGAAAGGATGTACTTCAAGGGTAGTTTGATGAGAGTTTGGTTAGGTTCTGATTATGGGATCCGTGACAAAGTAACACAACTTTCAAGAAACAAGCCTACTCCATTCTTAAGGGCCGGCAACGCATCTGTGATTCCTCTCGTGTCGCGCGTCGTAAGTGTCCGTGGGCGGCGGTGAACACTTACCATCTGGTGACCCGCATATTTTTGTAAAATATATTTATGTACACTAAAAATGGAAAATTAAGTAAATATTAAAAAAAAACGAATCAACCGTTTTCAATATGAATGAAAGACATAAAAATAAGGCACTAAAAGCGGAAAATAAGTAGTTTATCAAATTAACTATCTGATTTTTATGCCTTTAATTAATATTGAAGTCGATTAATTATTTCTGTTGAAAATTTACTTTTTTTTATGTTCTGAGCGGGACAACGTCCTTCGGGCACGCTTCTAAAATAGAAAATCCACTAGGTCCATAAAATTCCAAGATCCCGCTAAAAATAAATAATACTTCATAATACCATTGTTAGTAATAAACTATTGTTTTAAATATGAAGTAACAAAAACAGTATTAGACAAGAAAGAGAATTTACAAAAGCATTATTCATCTGTGTCGCACGCCGACTTTATTGCTTTTTCCATAATCAGGTGTTTAAAATCTCAAAGCGATTTTTTTTTCAAGTACCCAATAACGGTTATCGTTATAGCTTTAACAGTTGTTATGATTGTATTATTTTTTTTTTTTTTATGAGTTGTCAATAAAGGTATGCGGGCCACTTGATATTAGTTAGATATTACAGTATATTTTAACTAATAATATAAATGCGATTTGTCAATTTGTTTGTTACACTTTCACGCCGCGGTTACTCAATATATAATTATGTTTTTATCTATAATATCTATAAATATCAGAGGTACATAAGAGGACATATATTTGTCACAGAAAAAAAAAAAAACATTATCACGACCGTAATTGAGACAAAAGCTAGTTGCTATGTTTATACATATAACCGCAATTTTGGAAGCCTAATACTTGACACTCCTGAGAAAATGGCAGAGTTTAAATATATGTATGCTAGTATATCTTGTAAATGAGACCCTTCGTATGAGAAGACCGCAGTGCAAGTACAGTTTTTTTTGCGACAATAATATATCGTCTATTAAACATAAACGGACTACAAAGCTAAATTAAATTTCTATTAACGTCATTTTTGTTTTTGTGTACAGTGTTGAAATATTTTTCTTTATTTAAGGCAACTGCGTCATTTTTAAGTATATTATATATGATTAGATGCGTATTTTAAAACTTTTTTTTCTGACATTTTGCAGCCTAGTCTTTACTTGAAAATGTGTTGACAAGCCCTCGCAGTTGTATATAGGTAGTTACATTTGAAATCCAGTCGCTATAAAGATGTCGGCATTTCATTAGTTTAAATTAAAGCAAATAAAAATACTCTTTAATCAATCTAGGCCCTGAAAAGGCACTTGTGAACGTCATACTAGCACCGGTTCGGAATACAATCCAGTCATCGAGAAGAACCGGCAAGAAACTCGATCTGGTTTATCTTTCCATAATATATCTCTTTAAAAATATAATTACAACATAGAAAATATTTGAGGTTACATTCGTTTTTGGTGGATGCACAGAGAGAGGCCTCAATTCCAGACGTCACCATCGTTCATACTGCTCCACCCTGTAATAGCCTTTATGGATTAAGACCCGTTTGTTATAACACTTGAATTTTTTTTTTTTTTTTTTTCTCGATCTGACTACGCTATTGACCTAGCAAGGTCTTAACAGCTTCACCGGACTACTAAGGCGAGCGCTTAAGGCACTCAGCCGATTTTATATTGGCAACCAGCTCAAGGGTGCACGGCACACCTCGGCATGGCTGTTGCCCGTTGCATACAAAATCGCGACCTATCTTAGCTAACCTAGCTAACTATTCATATATGTTTGAGTTGTTGAAACGTATATGTGTACCAAGCATATCCGCCTCAACAACTCCTCCATATATTTATTATCGGAAAATTGAGAGTTTTTCAGTTCGATAAGGGAAAAAAGTAAACCCTTCCACTTTCATGTGTAAGCGTGTAGGCGTGCACGTGTGAGGGGGTGATCGTGTAGTGTTGTAGCAGTGATGTATATTTGTGTGTCACCGTATCGCGCAAGCAACGCACTCAAGGGCTCCCTACCGAGGGATCGAACCTAGGCTTGAGCCGCTGCCGTGGGAGGCCTAATCGGGTGTGCGGGAGCGAAATTAACCCCCAGACCGCGGCGGCGCGATCTGTGGTTACGCGGGCGTGGGCGTGAGCACGCTCTGTTACGAGGGACAGGCTGGTACTGATCGTTCGCTGACGTGATATCGTCGGGTGGGTCGGTGAGAATGTGTCGCGGACGTCTTTTATAACGCCCAGCGTTGGGCACGGGTTCGTAATTCGCGGCGGATACCACTAACGGACTGGGATGAATCGCGGCTCGCTCGAAATAGCTATTTGTAAGTGATTTTATATACGCCCAGATAGACGGCATCTCCAGGTCCCTGTGGAGATCCGCCTTCCGGACGAACCAAGGAGCACCGGTGATTTTACGCAGAGCCCGGGTCTGCAAAACCTGAAGCGTATCTAGATTCTTCGCGTGGGCGAAAACTGGACAACTATACGTCATTACCGGACGAATACAGACTTTATATATTGTGAGCTTATGTCTGAGGGACAGTTTGCTCTTCTGACAGAGTAAATAATGGAGGCGACCCAAAACCATAGCGGCTTTGTCTCGCACTCTCTTAATATGAGGATCGAACGTTAAATGACGGTCTAAAGTGACGCCGAGATACTTGACCTCGGTGGTCCAAGGTATCTCAGAATCGTATAGCCTTATGGGCTTTAACTTGTTAACGCGATATCTAGGATCGAAGAATATCGCGGCACTCTTATCGGGGTTAATACCTATACGCCATCGAAGAAACCAGTCACCGAGCGTGCTAACGGCTTTTTCGATGCGATTCCTAAGGAATTTCGGCCGCCAGCCAGAGGCGTAGATAACTGTATCATCAGCATAACAACCTACCTCGACTCCCGGGAGCTTAGGTAGGTCGCTGATGAACAGGTTGAAGAGGGTGGGCGCGAGTATTGAGCCTTGTGGCACACCTGAGCGTATTGGACGGGGCGATGAGAGTTCGCCGTCTACTCTAAAACGGAAGGTTCTATCGGCTAGATAATCACGGATGATGTGAACTAACCTATCGGGAATGCCACTTGAACTTATTATCTGACAAGTCGGTAATGTGTTTTGGGACTTTATTATAAAATCTAACACCATTACCTAAAAAACTATTACTGGTCTTAGTCATCTTAAAATATGGAGTGACCAGTTTATTATTATTTCTAGTATTTACATTATCTCGGTCATTTACTAAACCCAGATTATCTAAACTTTTGCGGACGTATATCAAATTCTCAAGAATATATTGGGAGGGCAGAGTTAAAATACCGAATTCCTGAAATATAAAAAATACCTATAGTTTAAATAAAAACCTATGTATTTAAAACCACATATGTAGGAATGAAACTATTAATACACGGGCGACTGCTAAATTGTATTAATATTCAAATTTTAAAAGATCTATATATATAAATAAATGAATAAAGAAAAATAAATAAATACATTTAAATTGTCTATTCTTCCTCCAGCTTATTCTGCAAATCGGTTAAACGGATTTTGCAAACAATTTTACAAGCAAATATAACACTTTCAAACAATACGATGTACACCAGAATGAAGACGCACGCAGAAGTTAATGTTTAATAAACATTAAACTCTTCTATTACTTTTAAATAATTATCTATTTACATAATCTTCGAATTATTAGTTTTCATAATATTTTAATAATATCAATTTATTTATCTAATGTTTATTATATTATATATCTACTTTGTGAAATTATTAATAAAAAACCGATTAGGCCTCCCACGGCAGCGGCTCAAGCCTAGGTTCGATCCCTCGGTAGGGAGCTCTTGAGTGCGTTACTTGCGCGATACGGTGACACACAATTATACATCACTGCTACAACAATACACGATCACCCCCACACACGTGCACGCCTACACGCTTACACATGAAAGTGGAAGGGTTTACTTTTTTCCCTTATCGAACTGAAAAACTCTCAATTTTCTGATAGTAAATATATGGAGGAGTTGTTGAGGCGTGTATGCTTGGTACACATATACGTTTCAACAACTCATACATACATGAATAGTTATATAATACTAATAGCTAGGTTAGCTAAGATTGGTCGCGATTTTGCATGCAACAGGCAACAGCCAAGCCGAGGTATGCCGTGCACCCTTGAGCTAGTTGCCCAAATAAAATCGGCTGAGTGCCTTAAGCGCTCGCCTTAGTAGTCCGGTGAAGCTATTAAGACCTTGCTGGGTCAATAGCGTGGTCATTTCGAAAAAAAAAATGAATAATTTTCAATTTAAAATTATAATAAAATGCTATAATTATGTTATACAAATATTAATAAAACTTTCAAAGTATCCGTTTCAAACGAAGACTCGTAAGTTTTTTTTTAAACTTTATTTTTGGCAATTAATCTTTCAGATTATTATTGCCATTGTCGCGTAGTCAATAATATAACAAGCGTCGTGCGATCATTTCAATATTAAGCATCGTGTCAATAAATATTCTATCAAGATGGGGGATCCCTTATTAAAACCTTCCAGGGAGTTTTTGTGACATCTCAGAATTTCATGCTCCGTGGTATTATTTTCCATTCACTTCACTTATGCACAATAAAGTAACTATATTACGTAAAATACCACCAAATTTACACAATATAGAGTCAAATAACACAAGATTATGAATAAAATATAAAAACCACTACATGACAGATTAAAATCCCGCCAAAAACTCCTACAGACTCGAAACTTATTTTAATATTGAGATTGTTGTTGCTCGACGCTAACAGATGTCGTTAGTTGTCGAAATAGAGTTATCATAGAACTAATAGGATGAGTTTATAGAGGCCGCTTCTTCCAAAATATGGTTTATTATTTTATTTAATTCACATTTTACGATTTATTGTTCGTAAATAAATCGAAAAATTGTTTTTTGAGTCCCCGATTATAAATCGATGAATACCGCAATACTATTTCGCTAAGCTATGTAGCATCTTTTAGTGTAGTCAAAGTTTCTACAAATATATGTTTATATACGTTTAGAATCGCTTCTGGATCTAACAGTGATTGTATCAGGATTGTTAATTTAATTTAGATATACATCGGTGTTTAAAGCTAAAATAATTGTCTTAGGGTTGTGAGAACTCTATAACATTACTGCAAGTTTATGTGTCAATAAACACACCCTTATAAAGCGAATTGGATGTGTGTACTGTCATTTTATCAGTAGTCCGGTGAAGCTGTTAAGACCCTGATGGGTCAATAGCGTAGACATTTCGAAAAAAAAAAAAAAAATACTGTCATTTTATTGTCTACTAGCGGCTGACCGCGACTTTGTCTGCATTTGTATCAAAATAAATGACGATACTACATTACGTTGTGTAACCTGCATCATTTATTCAATGCACGCCAATTTAGTTATCAGATGAGGCAGTTTTTTGAAACCTACTTGAGATAACTATACCAATATTATAAAGCTGAAGAATTTGTTTGCGTAAACGCGTTAGTTTCAGGAACTTCTGGTCCGATTTGAAAAATTCTTTCAGTGTTACATAGTTCTGTTATCGAGGAAGGTTGTGGGCTATATATCATCACACTAAGGCAAATAGGAGCCGAACACCAATGAAGAATGTTTCAAAAACGTTATTTTTTTATTTTAAGAGCTACCGCTGCGTGCGTTACATAAACAGTAACTATTCCACGTGGACGCCGTCACGGGCCGAAGTTAGTGTATTATTGTATTATTCTGATGCTGAGGTATGTTACTGTATCGTTTTATAAAAATCCGTTAATAGTTTATGTGTGAGAAAGTAATAAATATATACGCATTTTCTCTTTTATTTTTTTCTTTTGATATAAAAAAAGTCCATACGTTTGAAGATAACTTAGAAATCTTGAAAAAATTCTATGGTTCGGTTATTACAATATTTTCTTTAGCTCTAACTTGTGTTTGTCAAGATTTTAATGAATAAATAAATATTAGTTACATTGAGAATGACTTTATGGCGGGATCTTGGAATGCCATGTAGTGGATTTTATATTTTATTCACAATCTTGTGTTTTTGACTCTATATTTTGTAATATTAGTGGTTTTTTACGTAATATAGTTCGGTTATTGTGTACAAGTGAAGTGGATGAGAAATAACACAACGAAGCATTGATTCTGACTTACCACTGGGACTTCCTTCTAATAAGCGAGCCACCCTCTTATTAGAACATTAAAATGATCGCAAGACACTTGTAATATTATCTATCCAAATATGGCATTCATGGTCTTCTATATACTCCTGACAAGGTCTTTGCGACATGTTATGAGTGTGTGATGAGTAGTTAAGGAATTAAAATAGAAAAATAAAGTATTGAAAAAAGTATATTATGTATCTATTACAAAGACATGGGGCAAAATTATTGAAATACGGAAAGTTTTTTTTTATACCGAAAGGCCGGATGAATATAATTGTGTAGTCCGGTGAAGCTGTAAAGACCTTGTAAAGCCAATAGCGTAGTCAGTTCGGAAAAAAAAATTGTTAAAAAAACACATGACCAACCACACCAATGAGCGAAACAAATGTCATCTAAATTTTCTGAAGGTCTTTTTAAAAATAATGTTTCTAAGACTTTTTAATTACCTGCAAATATTGAAGTTTTTTGTGGTAATAAAAATTAGACGGCATAGTTTTATGACGGTCGCCGTTACTAAAGCCTATTGTTTTCAAGAATACACTTTGCGGCGAACTTAATTATTGTTTTGCAAAAACTTTGTCCACGGTCTCCCATAATTAGTAAAGAAGATACGTCTGCACTGTAATTGTTTATTGTTAGGACGTTGTTGTTAAGACTTTGGATATTATACGGTATGGGGTCTCTATATCGTTTGATACTCGTCTCTCTGTTTATTAAACAATAAGGTCAGTCTTTGTAGTGATTCTTTATTTATTGATCTCGAGTTGTAAATATGTTACCGAGAATTTATAGGTGCATGGTACGACAAAATTCAAAGAAAGTAAGTTTTATAAAGATCATGTTCTTTAAATGATCTTACAAAACTTGATCGGACTTATTATTAGCTTTCAAATAAAAAAAAAATCTTCAAAATCGGTTCAGCCAGTCCAAAGTTATGAGGTAACAAACATAAAAAAAAAACATACAGTTGAATTGATAACCTCCTCCTTTTTTTGAAGTCGGTTAAAAATATATACGTTTATTTTTTAACTGCTTAAGTATAATTTTCGTATAATTTTCTATCAAACATTAGATTACAATTGTTAGTGTATTTAGAGAGAGGAAGTTAAAATCAAATCGTTTTCCATATAATGGTTCATTTCATAATACCTATAGGTATTCTGTTATTGTAAGATTGTGTCAATAAAACTTGTTGCGCACTGAACTTATTGTTTATTATAATAGTATTCTATTTTTTTTCTACTCAATAAAAGATGAGAAATATTCTGTTACTAGTACTTTTTATAATAATTATCATTGTTTCAAGACACACCATTTGTGACATCATTGTGTTATTAGATTGTGTGAGAGAATACGGTTAGTTGTAAATTATTGCTTATATTTTGTTAAACATAGGTATACCTAATTAATTAATTTATAAGTCTATTGTAAGAATATTTATTCATTTGGGCTCTCATAACGTTTCAGGTGAGAGTAATCATTATAGTTTATATCTTACAACCCAAAAAAATAATAATCCAACAATGCCTCGGTGTGCTTTATTACATCGCGTATTGAGCCCGAGTCATGGCTCTGAGTCGAACAGCTGTGCGCCTGTTCCGCGGCACGCACGGGCCGCTATTATGCAGACAGAGAACAATATACAACGGCTATTGTGTGCGTAAGAGAGAGAACGATCCGCCCGAGGGTGGGGCGCAGGCTTTACTCGCACCACATCTATTGGCGGAGGTCAGAACGCCCAGAGACCGCGCCCCCCGCGAGCCGAGACCCACACGAGCGCGACCGCCACCAGTCAGTCTCTCGGCAATCACCGACGCGACATAATCGTCTCTCCATCAGTGATCATTCACCGCATTGTGCCATACAGAGCTAATGCTCTAACAGAAACATCAATTATGTCCACTTTAAGTCATCACCCGTACGCTTTCTCCATGCACCCCGGTATGTTGCCTGACTACCCGACCGGTCCGCAGCAGATCCCGGCGACGTCTCCGCATTCCGAGGGCCATATAAAGCGGCCGATGAACGCGTTCATGGTGTGGTCGCGACTCCAGCGCCGGCAGATAGCGAAGGATAACCCCAAGATGCATAACTCGGAGATTTCAAAACGGCTAGGAGCCGAGTGGAAACTTCTATCGGAGATGCAAAAACGGCCGTTTATAGACGAAGCGAAAAGGTTGAGGGCTCTGCATATGAAGGAACACCCTGATTATAAGTACAGACCGCGTAGGAAGCCGAAACCGCCGACGCAGTGCGGTGCGCCAGGTGCCGGTGCGTTCCCGAGTTTTCCGTTGCCGTATTTCGCAGGACCTGCTCCATCCGTAAGTCCGTTGGACGCGTTACCTTACCCGGCAGTACCCCCGTACTTCCCGCATCAATTGGATCACTTACAGTTCTCGAAATTGATGGCTCCCGCCGCTGAGAAGTTGCCGACGGTGTCGTCATCCGCGGCTGCGGTCGTCTCTTCGTTCTATTCCTCGCTGTATACTTCACCGGCGGCTCCCCCGAAACCGTTCCCGTCTCCGTTGTTCCACCAGTATGGAGCACCGTCATCGCCAGTGTCACCGGTGACTCCGACGCAGCATAGCCCTCACGATGATCAGCTGAGGCGGCCGGTATCAGTTATCTATTGAAGGCCGATGTGCCTACCTTGAAGAGTCGCTTCGAGGTCCGGCAGCCCGAACTAGTGATGTGAGAGTCAGTGGACAGATGAAAACTGTATTTATTAATTAGTTATAGTTGAATGTGTTTCGAGTGCGTAACATCATATCATGTGGTCTGTAAACGCATTTGGATATAATCGGATACCCGTCCGGTTTTCCGATCGAATTTAACTGTGATTTTGTTTCGATTTAATTCTATTATTATTATTATTTTTTTTGTATTTTAGGTAATTTAATTATTAATTTTAAAGTCGGTTCGTTAGTTATGTGAAGTGAGATTGGTACCAAAAAGAGATTATTACTCGTAGATGTCTCTACAATTAGCCGAATAGTTAAGCCGTAACGAGAATCTTAATTCTTTCCTATAATCGTATTTCTAATGTGTTGAGTTTCATTGTTTCGTGTATAAAATAATATCTAGTGTTCTCACGGAATTTCTTACGGTTTTATGTATTTATTTATTGGTTCCTTCCGTGGTGTAGAATTAATTAGTTGTATTAATTATAAGTTATTAGAGCATCAGAATGTATATATTAGTGTTACAATAAATATTGATGTATAATAAAATAGTATGTGAGAAAGAATTTTGTTAATGCCATAATAAAAACTAAATTGTTTTTATTTTAATATTTCGTTTTAATTCCTCTCTGATATTCATATTTCAAAATTAAGTGATATACCAAGTTTATAAAGCAAACAAAAAACTTCTTATTGATAAACCAGCTTGTGCTCGGGGCTTCCTTTTACATGTTTTATCTTCCTTTAATTGTGGGTTGTCTACTTTAAATTGTAGCGTATTGTACCTCGTAATCCTCAAGTACACCAATTTTACACGTTTTGGACTATTTTAAAAGTCAACTAATACTCTTTTTTGACGTCTGTTTGTTGGTAAAAGTTTAACTGAAGTTGGTTCAGCCATTTTGTTAAATAGTGTGGACAAGACACTTCCATTCTCTTTATTTATAAACCAAATAACCGGAACTAAATTTCACATGATTATATAACAGGGATCAATAAAAAAATAGAAATCAATTAATGCTTTATAATCTCATTATTAATCCGATAGAAAATTTATTCATTTAGTTTCATAGCTATATCTATTAGTTGACGTCTCGGGAGTATTATAATCATATAAACATGATTAATTTATTCTCCTAAGTTTATATTTTTTTATATAGGCGATTTCTATTTATTATTTAATTCGAATTAGTTAGGTATATTAATTCCGAACGGATTATTGTATTTTTTTTATGTATCAGGAAATAATAAAACATTGTCGGTCACGCGACAAATGACTACATTTTGCTCGCGGTTTCGGTCGCGTTTGTACAGTATTGATATATTGTCTTTGGACATATTCTTTTCTGGATTATGGAATAGCCTACTTCTTTTTCTGTATCCCTGATGGAGTGTATCCAATTTTATAACGACAACTAGTTACTTCAGGCGTGAATAGATAGACAAATTTACAATTCTACTTATAATATTAGAATAAAAGCATGCATTATCTTCGTGTAATAACGGTTTATACATCATTCGCCTACAAGAACTCTTAGACTATCTTAGCACTTGACACTGTTGTATTTTGGCCAAAATAGAGATTTTTTAAAAGTTATATCGAATGTGTTATTCATTTGTATGAAAATTATTGTAAAGTTAAGTAGTTTTTGAGTGACTGAGCAACTAAAAAACTTTCCTACTTCGCAATTATAATAGCTAATTGCTAACACGTAGTATTTTAATCCTAGTCCCACGGCAGCGGCTCAAGCCTAGGTTCGATCCCTCGGTAGGGAGCCCTTGAGTGCGTTGCTTGCGCGATACGGTGACACACAAATATACACCACTGCTACAACACTACACGATCACTCCCACACACGTGCACGCCGACACGCTTACACATGAAAGTGGAAGGGTTTACTTTTTTCCCTTATCAAATTGAAAAATTCTCAATTTTCCGATAATAAATATATGGAGGAGTTGTTGAGGCGTGTATGCTTGGTACACGTATACGTTTCAACAACTCATACATATAAGAATAGTTAGCTAGGTTAGCTAAGATAGGTCGCGATTTTGCATGCAACAGGCAATAGCCAAGCTGAGGTGTGCCGTGCACCCTTGAGCTGGTTGCCAAAATAAAATCGGCTGAGTGCTTTAAGCGCTCGCCTTAGTAGTCCGATGAAGCTGTTAAGACCTTGCTGGGTCAGTAGTGTGGACATTTCGAAAAAAAATAATAATAATTTAATCCTAGTTTTGTAACTTCATTTATTATTAATAGTATTACCATAATAGGTAAGTTATTTATCGTGACATGGGTCAGAATAAGATAAAAAATTAATCCAATGTGTCCACACTACACGGTAAAATAATTGGGACAATTTAAAAACTGTAATACTGATTTCATACAAACGTATTGTAAAATTATAGAGAAGAATTTATAATTTGTTGTATGGTTCTGCGAATATTATTAAAAGTACCTGGGCGACCGAGCCTAGCTCGGTTCTTTAAAAAACATTTTTGTTTGAAATCTTAGTAAAAAAAAGTTTTCTATGAATTAAATCTAGCTAGATTAATTTATCGTCCCCGAAACTACCTACATACTGAATTTCACGGAAATAGATGACGCCATTTCCGAGATCATGAATATATACAAATATAAAAATATACAAGAATTGCTCAACAAAACAGATTGAGTTACTATTATGCTGCGGCAAACTTATCATCCAATATGGCCAAATAAAAACAACACAAAATTTAAGTTTATTCAACGGTTTTTATAAAACATAAGTGTTGTTTTATCTATAGGTACATCTATATTATTATTATAAAGCTGAAGTGTTTGTTTGTTTGCTTGAACACACTATTCTCAGGAATTACTTGTCCGATTTGACATATTTCAGTGTTAGATCATTCATTTATCGAGAAAGGATAAAGGCTATATATCCTCACGCTAAGACGAATAGGAGCGGAGCACTAATGAAGGATGTTTGGAAATCGTTTTTTTCTTAGGAGAGCTTTCGCTATGTGCTACCGTTAGCGTTGGAAGCGATCATAAATGTGACATGGAGAAATACAGCACGGAGCAATAATAGTTAATTTCTAAAAATGTGCGTGTGTAGGGTTATGTTTTAAAAATGTTTACTAATGTCTTATGAGGCAAGACAATCTGTATATATAATAAAAATGTAAATCTTACGTGTCTCTACTTTGCAGATTTTAGTTAAAATAATTAGTGTAGGTGTCTTGAAATAAGTAAAAAACATTTCAATTATTTTTTTAAATTTTCGTCTGTTTGTACATATAGGTACAAGAAAATCATAAAGCATATCCTCGAGTAACATTTAGTCTTGGTTTCATTAAAATCGGTTCACTCTATCAAAAGATATTGCAATTTTAATGACGACGCGGCTTAGAGTATTCACATGACAAGCGCTCAACGCGCGTTTACTACTACATACATTTTACACACATGCTAACATGCGTTTTAATAATGCGCGCGTTGAACGCTGGTTTAACGCTCGACTGTTCTCAGTGTCCGTTAACATGCGCTTTGAGATCATTGGTTATCTATTTTAGCATTTAGTTGAGCATTCGTTTTTGACGCAGACAACGGATGAATGTAGAAGAAACTAAAGGGCGGCCGTAGCAATTTACTTTCAATGCCTGACAAGCGAGCACCATGTGAACATTACACAAATATTATGCGCACATTAATCGCTTGTCATGTGAACATAGCCTTAAGTACGAGAAAAAAGTAGATAAGTAAGTCTGTTCATTATGAGAAATAGTGATATGCTCAGTATCATCGTTTGGAAAAGTAATGGATACGCAATACAATCAAATGGTGAATCCAAGACAAAGACGTTTTTAATACTACCGTTAGCTTTTGAAAATAAATTCTTTTTTGTTGATACATGAGGTTGAATTGCAACATTGTAACCGCGGAGGTCTAAGTCATGGATTACTTTTATGAACAAAATTCTTATTTTGATTATACAAAGTATTATTTGGCTCCTTTTTTTAATAATTCATCATTTGAAGTGAGTTCACCATAAAAAATAATTAACATTACAATAATAGTTATATTTTATAATATCATTGTTGAATGTAGGATGAAAAATGGTAATTGGAACGTATGAGTTAAAAAATACATACAGTCGAGCATAGCAACCTCCTTCAGAACCTCTTTTGAACTTCGTAATTATTGATGGTTGTCAAAATGTCTTTTTTATTTACATGTGTGTATATGTTGTGTAAAATTCAAACAGTAGTGTGAATAGTGCATATTTTGATAAATTTAATGTAGTTCTAATGCATTTTATATAATATAAATTGCTTTCTGCACCCACCACCATATAAACTTTAACTATGCCAAATTTCAAGTTCACCCGTTGACGGGAAATACGTTAAAAAGCGGTACAGTCTTTTTGCTTCACGTATTAATATATAGATTATATAATTTTTTGAGTCACTTTATACGATTTAATGGCATCGTGCTCTTCAAATTTTAGTATAGACATAGGTTGTAAAGTTGATTAAAAATATGTTCTATAGTTGTTGCATGAAAGAGTAACGAATACAACCTGTTTTGTAGTCCAGTGAAGCTGTTAAGACCTTGCTAGGTCAATAGCGTAGTCAGTTCGAAAAAAAAAAACTGTTCAAAGTTTCAGCATGAATGGGTCGGCTCTTCCGGGGCAGTACTACCCCTCTCACATAAAATCGACGTGAAATAACAGTCCTTGCACTGTTACGTTTCGTTCGGTCAGTGAGAGCGCCAGAGGCCCACTTCTCATCACTTTTCCCCTGTCCTCGTCCCTTCCCCTTCCCTCCCCTAACATATGCTGGCAACACACTTGCGACTCCTCTGGCGTTGCAAGCGTTTATGGACGGTGATGATCATTTAACATCAGGTGACACACCTGTACGTTTGCCTTATATGATATTAAAAAAATATCTCTGATAAATAAGTCCTACCTCCCTTCCGCTTTCTTCCTTTCCCTTTCCTCTCCCTCCCCCTGCCCCATATACAGGCTGGCAACGCACTTGTGACTTCCCTGATGTCACTAGTGTCTATGGACAGTGGTGATCACTTAACATCACGTGACCCACCTGTTCGTTTGCCTCCTTTGATAAACATAAAAAAAATGTTGCAAATAAGACATACAGAGCAAAGGCAAGCTTTAGACAAAGTAAAAGTAAAGAGAGTGCATGCCTAATAGCTTCAATAAAAATGTATCCAAAAAGTAATGTTTCAGTTAAAATAAATGGCTATTTAAATAAACTTTAGTTTTGTGTTATATTTGGCTCTTTTGGATTACGTGTTTGTCGACCACTGGACTAACCATTTTGAGAAAAAAAAATCACACATTCGTTAATTATAATTACTATAGTTTTCTTCGGCGCGGCGGAAAAACCTGAGTGTATGTCGCATCGCTAACACCCTCTCGTCTTTGATTAGTTTGGAAACGAGTAGGCCCGGGGCGAGCTTCCCCGCGAGGTCCTCCAATTGTCAACAAAGAACACGGTTTTCAATTTAATAATTACGCGCCATTCTCCGACGGGGGACGTTTTTCAATACGATTGTTTTATTTTCACAGCGTTACCAGCTTTTATAGGCTGCGGCCACGAAACCAGTTTGCTTCTCATTACTAGCTGCCACCGCGGTTACAAAACACCGCGTGTAGATAGATGGACGTGTAGCGCTTACAAAAATCACAAAATCTTAAAATTCTAAAAAATCTATAATAGATGAAACTTTTATAATAGTTCTTTTTTTGTAGCTGATATCTTTTGGTAAACTTCGTAGTCCGGTGAAGCTGTTAACACCTTGCTAGGTCAATAGCGTAGTCAGTTTGAGAAAAAAAATTGTTGGTAAATCTTGGTATTCTTTTAACACTAAGTTTTGCATCATCGTAAGATTATGTTCATTGTTAGCCCAGTCAAAATAGACATTCAAGGTTACATTAATTCGCACAAAGATGAAAATTGGCGTGAACGTTGGGAACACTATCAATTTGTCAAAAGTCCCTATCGATCCGAAGTGTTCAAAAAAAATTATTCAAGGTCAACTGTTACAAAAATCGATTTTTTCCATTTTCCAACTAAACGGTAAGTTTTATCATAAAAATAGATAAGACAAAAATAATTCATCATACAATTATCTATAAAAATTGTTCATACATTTTTTTCCCCATTATTATTATATTATTCCCTCTTAAAGAATCACTATTTCGGAGATATAACGATGCAAAAAGTTGTGTTCTTCATAATATGTATGTCAATTGCCATTATATATATAACAGAACGATAATACAAGTAAAAAAACCTAGTCCGGTGAAGCTGTTAAGACCTTGATGGGTCAATAGCGTATACATTTCGAAAAAAAAAAACAAGTAAAAATATTAGTTTTCGTGACGTGTACATACATATTATACGGTTCTAAGAATATAAACTGACGTTTTTAAAAAAAGTACCTTTACTTCACAAGGTATAATCACCAACGGAATTCGCTTCCTTTTATTAATTAATGTAGGCTTAATCGTATTTTTGAAGCTAATTTGACCAGGCTATGTAGGAATCAGTTTATGTTGATCAGTGAAGTCTTATATAATATAGATATAATGTAAATGTATATAATGTAAATCAAACGTGTCTGCACTGTTTATAGTTTTGTAAAAAAAAAATCTTTTTGGTGTCTATGAATAAATAACAAAATTCATTTCAATATTGTTAGAAATGTATCTATCTGTCGATCATGTCGATGCTAACATTTAGTTTTTGTTTAATTTTTTTTTATTGTAGCACGGCAAAATGACTGCACTATGCCTGATGGTAAGCACAGTGCAATCCAAAAATAATAGCGACCACCGATTGACACACTATCCATCGCCGGTCGCCACTATCATGCCGGCCTGCAAAAAGCTGGATATGCACAGGCTGATCCCGAAACGCGACCCGCAGAAGCGAATCACTATTACGGGCTTTTTCGCCATATACATGGTGGTTGCGACCCAGGCTGTAAAACCCTACCACACCGCTTTCGCCATTGCCTCGTTCGTTATTCAGCAGGGTGCACCACGTGCAGGTGAGGTTGGCTTGAGTGTTTCAAGTCTTATGATATTATTTGACACCCCTTACACCCCAAAATTGGTTCGGTCTATCAAAAGTTATTGTAATTTTAATGACCACGCGATTTAAGTACGGAAAGTAGTAAATAAGTAAATAAAATTAATACATTCAAATGACTTTATTAATCTGTGTCCTTACATACAGTTCTATGTGGTTGAAGTCGCGGGCACAACAAGTGTACAATAAAATAATCGTTGATCATAATTCGCAGTTCAAGCATTTTGTTGTAGGTATTGAGATAAATTAAATTCGCGAACTTCATGACCCGACAGTATAAAGGAATCTGGAGACTTTTGAATTAATCATTAGTTCGGTGGGTCATTGTTTGAAGTTACGATCTTTAAAGGGTTAGGCGCTTTCACTGTGCGATTCATAAAGTGGATTTATCTGTTTGAAACTTAATTTATTCATGTCGAGTTTTCTATTGAAATTTATATAGATTTTATTATTTTAAAATGTGATTGAATTTATGTCTTTTTTAATATCTTTATTATTCAGCGTAATAGCAATTGACAGTATATGTGGTAGTAACGCCATCTATTATTTTTAGTATATATTATTTCCTCTTCCCGCTTCCGCATATTTTATCTATACTTTCGCACGCTATTTAATCTATGTATTTTATTTCACCCCCTCCCTCTCCAAAAAGGAACGGAACGAAAAAAATACGCCACTCGCGAGACGCTACTCTGAACCGCTTCCGCGAGAACGCTATCGCTCAATATTACGCACGCATATCCAGTGATCATATAATTTAATCATTGTAAGAACAACCGGGACAATATTAATCGGTATATAAAGAGTGTTGTAATTTTGTGGTGGAAGCCGAGAACCAGCCAGCGACCCGGTAAGTTCCGTACCGAACTCCTACCGCTATCTGTATTTTTACAACAATTTCCACCATGTGGTACAGTGGTAGTAGGCTTGTACTCACCTGGGAGGTGGCCGATACGATACCCGTTTAGGTTAGACTTTGCATATAATCACATAATCGTGAGTGAGTTTTTCGCCTTCAAATTTCATTATAATAACTGTCGGTGGTGTGAATACATCAATAGTATAATAGTCAAAATGAGATATCGAAGTGGTTATTATGAAAAGGTATTCTTCTGCAGGTAACAGATAAAATACGGTACTTCGTATTAACGCCACCGCATTGCGCCCGTCGACCGCTGCCGAGTCCGGCTCACACTGTCTTTATTTCGCAAATCTAATCTAACCGAACCGAAGTATACGATATCCCCGACCGAATTAGTATTAACGCCACCGCAACTGAAGATGGTCAAGTACAGACAATCTTCACCTGGACCACGTGATTGACATCTTGCCGTGTATATTAGTAGGTGAACTATTTATTTTTTATTTTTTCCGTCTCGGTTCTGTTAGGTTCGACTTGCGAAACAGACAGCGCACTGCGGTGGCTTTAATACGTAAGTACTCAAAATACTTCACGTCCTTGTCTCAGAGACATATTCGATGTCATTATATACTTTTAATATTAAACTTGGGATTCTGTAATTCATCGTTATTATTGCAAAAAACTTAAATACGTATTGAATACTTACTTTAAAAAGGTTTCGTTTTAAATGCACCGCGGTCGCCATGTTACTCTTTTGTTTAGGTTAGATTATACTTGCGAAAAAAGAATAACACGAACTAGTGTGTTTCTGTTTATATGTTATGCTTTCAGGACTTAACTAGTAACTATGTCTCAAAGCAACTATAGGTCTACCCTTGCAGTCGCACTTGAGAGCCTGCCCCCTCTATGATCATCGTGTTTACCGTCATTTAACAATGTAGGTGGTTAAGCCACGCTGAAACTATTACTGGTTTCAGCATGAATGGTTTGGCTCGTCCGGCGTACTACCACTCGACCCACAGAAACACCGACGTGAAGTAACAGTGCTTGCATTGTTGCTTTTCATTCGGTCAGTGAGAGCGCCGGAGACCCACCTTCCCTCCCTCCTCCACTTCCCCATACACCTGCCCCCAAACACAAACTGGCAGCGCACTTGAGACTCCCCTGGTGTTGCAAGTGTCTACGGACAACGGTGATCACTTATCATCAGGTGACCTGCCTATTCGTTTGCCTCCTATAACATAAGAATAAAAAAGTGTGATTTTATTAAACGCTATAGAACCTACAATGCATGAAAAAAATATATGTCGAATCGATTATGACAGGAAAGGTACATCAAACCTGGACTCTCGATAGGTAATTCGCTATCCACTAACCATTTTACAGTTTCATAATATGGAATGAAGCTCTCTAAGTATGGGATGTAAAAAAAGAATAAAAAAACATTGCTCTGTTTTACCTATACCACCGACCTTTTGGCATAATGATAGGGTCAAAAATCTAAAATAGCACACCGTAACACCCTCCCGCATATAAATATCATATTGTTATATTATAACAGACGGGTAATATAGTATAAAACAAAATTTAAATGTTCATAAATAGAACGTGCTCGAATTAAAGCCAGTGTTGCCAACAACATGGAACATTTTCTACCGCGATTCAGGTACGTTCCATTTTTCCCCATTCGAAATACCCCGCGCGTATTGTAGTGAAAATATATATTTTGTATGGAAGCGGCATTACAATGTGTAGTCCGTGTTATTTATTTAGATGTATTTCATTGAACGAGGCCGGGCTCGATACTGGCTCCGTACGGCCAGACGGGAGGCAATCGAGTCAACTCCCAATACTTGTACAGGTAACGGATTGGCAAATAATTGAAATTCAGTCCCAACTATTATTAGGGAGGTATATCGAAAAATGTTATTGAATATAAACGAAAAACCTTCGAGTGCTCCGTGGAATGGAATCAGTGGGCGCTTTTGTTGTGTTATTAATGTATTTTAACGAAGTTTAGTTGTAAAGTACAATACATTTTAAAATAGAAAAAACTATTTATTTAATTTTGTAACTTTTGTGACATGTGAGCTTTGCTATTTTGACGTGATAACGTCCTATAAATCGATGAACGCCGGCTGTACGTACAAAAACGCATGACTCATTGTCACGTTCCGCCTGAGCCGAGCGCGCAAGCGAGAGCGCGGAACAAGCGATAGAAAGACGCGACCGGCCTTAGCATTCGGCTTCTGACGCACCTATCCATATATAGAATAGTTAAATTCAATTTATAAAAGTATACAATTTTTCAGCAACGTGTTCTTAGGACGTTATCACGTAAAATTATCGCCTGTAAGCCGACTACAACCATAATATGAAAAATTGTAGGTAAGAATATAGGTAGATTTCCATATTAGAACACTACGTCATTTGACGTAGGTTCCAATCACGCAGTGTGACGGAATTTTCCACGAAGAAAAGGACAGAATACATTTTAACCAGAAGAAATGTATACTAATACGAGAGAAGTTCCAAGCAAAAGCTAGTTATAATATATATACAAACTTTGACCAGGAGAAATATTAAGGCGAAACTGAAAATCGATTCAAATTAGCTTTGCAGCTTAGAAGAATGAAGTAAACATATAGACTATAAATATTTAACGGAATATAAATTAAAAAAAATAAACAGATAATATTTGTAGCCCTACTAATTAAAATTGAATATGGAATGTGAATTTCAAATCGAACATTCGAAAACAAAAGCATTGACAATAGTCTATTTTAAGCCAGTGTTGCCACACGAAAAAAAACTATGCTGACAACGGTATTTTTATAATGTATTCTAGTCGAATCGTGATTTGAAAATCTCTCACATTGATTGTAGGAGGTTTTGAAAGTGATAAATGATGATGATATCAACAATGGTGTTGTCCAGATTAATTAAAGCCAATGTAACGACTAAATAGTTAGTTAAGCAACTAAGAACGGGTAGCTTTTTGTGTATTTGAATAGCGTCTGTTACATAGTTATTTACCTTGCGTTCTACAAATGTTTTTGTTACCAGTCTTATAATTTTGTATTGTTTGGAGTTACACATTGTCGTTTGAACATATTCTTTATTTTTATTTCATATTGAATTATCATTATCCGTGAATAAGTATTATAAGACAAAGCAGCTGTGAGTTAGGAACATTGTGAATTGGGTGGGGGTTTTCTTTTTCGAAATGACTACGCTATTGACCCAGCAAGGTCTTAACAGCTTCACCGGACTACATTGTGCATTGGACCTTGATACGATTTTGGCTATGATTTGGGTAATATCCTCCGAAACTACTAAGCGATCATTTTTCAATTTTACATACACGTTGTGATGGTTCAAGAAAAAAATAAATCCATCCTTTTCATCAAAAGGAAAAATACAGTGACAAAGGAATAAATCAAGTTCACATTAATGTAGGTGGTAGATGCTATTAATGATTTCAGCATAAATGGGTCGGCTCGCTCGGGGTAGCACCACTCTCGCACAGAAAACCGACGTGAAGTAATAGTGCTTCCATTGTTGCGTTTCGTTCGGTCAGTGAGAGCGCCGGAGGCACTCCTCCCATTCCCTCTCCGCTTCCTTTCCCCTGTCTCCCTCCACCCTCCCCAACCCCCAAACACAGGCTGGTAACGCTTTTGATATTCCCGTGGTGTTGCTAGTGTCTATGGACGGCGGTGATCACTTAACATAAGGTGTCCCGCCTGTTCGTTTGTCTCATATGATATACAAAAAATGATAATAATAATTAATGTATTTTTAAAGTACATACATAAATACAACTCTGAATATAGTTAATTAATGTCTACCTACATAGATTTAGACGAGAGGTTCAAGCAAGAATAGCCACTTTTAAAACGCCAAGTTAATAACAATTAAGTACGAGTCAATAGTAAGAACACTTGGTCAATAGCATGGGAATTTTATCGATGTTATGGATAAAATAATTATACTTACATTTATTATAAATATATTCAAGCAACAATAACATTTAATCGTCAGCAACCAATTAAACCACTAAGTTAATAGCAATTAAGTAAGAGTCAATAGTACGAACAAAAGTCTGGTCAATAGTGGATTGAATAATACTTATTTAGTAATACTTATTACAAAAATAAATAAATAGTACAAAATTGATATTAAAAGAAATGAAAGAGAAACATAATGTCATATACAGGGGATATATTAACGTTATTTTCCACGAAAACGAACGCGACTGAGGGATTACGTCCCCGTTTTTACAATACGCAGGGAATAAGGAATAAAAAACACGCATCGAATAAGCATACAAATAAAGCGTAGTAACAAGTCTTTGTATATTTTCTCATACGAGCCATTATTCAGAGAGGCGCGCTTTGAATTTAACGGGATCGATTTTTTTTCATCTTGAACTAGCTATACTTGCGGATCCGTATGTGTTGGTTAAAGACTTTTAAAGTGGAAACTTTTGGCGGATTGAACAGTGAAGGAAAGTGATACGTCATGCTCGCATCGGTGATGCTAAGTCAGTTATACTCGGCTGCATTCGTCCTGCCCATGTTTACTGTCAGTCTAGAAGTGCATTTTTCCAATAAGTATGTTTTATAATAATGAAATAGTATAGTGCTGTATATTGTTCATATAATCAGTGCAATAATTCAAGTGTATATATTGTGGTAATTGAAAGATTATAATGATTATTTATTTACATAAAATACAGGGATATTTGTATGAACTTTAATGTGCCTGTATTTTTTTTATAAGTTTTCACTTTTATCCTGTGGATATAAGTACACACTTTCTTTTTTGTAGTAAAAGATATTAGTCTGTATTAATCAATAGTATCATATACCAGGTGAAAGGTTAGATACTCACAGTATTCTAGGATATGATACCTCATGGTCACATTTAACACATAAAATAATAATATCAAACCAAATACTAATAGACAACAATGAGAACCTTAGGTAAGGTTTGTTCTAAGAATTTCAAAAGTATTAATTATATCCTAAATAAACCTAGATTGAATGACCGGTGATTTATTATCTTTTTAACCTGTGACGACCCGGAGTTAATAACTTTCGATAATTAAACAGACAACAAGCTCTTTCGTTTGTTCAAATTTTAAAAATTAGCCTTTGTTAGTTGGTTGGCTTCACTTTAACGTCACCTGACGGTCATTGACACCTTGATTTAACACAGACGCTTAGAGGGTTCAGCATAATTTTTGTATGTTTCTAGGTAGTTAGGTCAAATATTAAGCACCTATTTTATAAATTGATTTAAAACGAGAATTGAGTGCATAGTGTCCCCCATAAATATTGCTACTCTCTAAACATTCATTTGGTATATAAATAAATGTGCAGTTTCTCTGTACGTAGTTTTTCTCAATAGTCTATGACAAACATAAAATATGTAATCAGAAATGTAACATTAAGATTGTATGTACATCACAAATAGAAATCACACTGATGTACAGATAGACAGACAGATCGACGTTCCATACCTGATTAGGCCTCCCACGGCAGCGGCTCAAGCCTAGGTTCGATCCCTCGGTAGGGAACACTTGAGTGCGTTGCTTGCGCGATACGGTGACACAAATATACATCACCGCTACAAAACTACATGATCACCCCCACACACGTGCACGCCTACACGCTTACACATGAAAGTGGAAGGGCTTACTTTTTCTTTCCCTTATCGAACTGAAAAACTCTCAATTTTCCGCTAATAAATATATGGAGGAGTTGTTGAGGCGTGCATGCTTGGTACACATATACGTTTCAACAACTCATACATATATAGATAGTTAGCTAGGTTAGCTAAGATAGGTCGCGATTTTGCATGCAACAGGCAACAGCCAAGCCGAGGTGTGCCGTGCACCCTTGAGCTGGTTGCCAAAATAAAATCGGCTGAGTGCCTTAAGCGCTCGCCTTAGTAGTCCGGTGAAGCTGTTAAGACCTTGCTAGGTCAATAGCGAAGTCATATCGAAAAAAAAAAAATCGACGTTCCATTCAATAATAGGGGTGATTTTTTATTCATAGTTCACGTATTATGGAAAACCGTTAGAGCAGTTTCGTTATAATAAAACACGTGGAAATGTGAGAGCTTTTCTCCAATTTTCATATATTTCTCGGAAAAATTGAGTATGGTATATGTTTATGAACCTAGAACCTTCTCATCGGTCTGCGTAGGAGGCTCGTATGTATGTTTGTACACTGTAGCTTAAATGACTTGATCGAATTTAACAAATGAAAGCCTCCCACTGAAAATCAGCGCTGTAGTACCACTTAGTTGTACTGCAGAAAGTAGTCGAATGGGAATGTTGCTGTTGAATATTTATAATGAACTAGCGACTCGGGAGTTTTTGGCCGGATTTTAGTCTGTCATGTAGTGGATTTTATATTTTATTCGTAATCTTGTGTTATTTGACTCTATTTTGTGTATTTGGTGGTGTTTTACGTAAAATAGTTAGTTTATTGTGCATAAGTGAAGTGAATGGAAAATAATAACACGGAGCATGAAATTCTGAGATGCCAAAAAACCTCCCTGGAAGGTTCTAACAAGGGATCCACCGTCTTGTTAGAATATTGTTTCACACGACGCTTAATATTGAAATGATCGTACGACGCTTGTAATATTATTGACTACGTGACAATGGCAGTAATAGACTGAAAGATTGATTGCCAAAAATAAAGTTAAAGAAAAAAAAACTAGTGACTCTGCCTAGCTTCGCACGGGTTCAATGTAGATACTAATGTGGGACAGTGTATAGCTTCCTCGATAGACGAGCTATTTCACACTGAAGGAGTTTTTCAAATCGAACCAGTAGTTCCTGAGTTCCTCAAGCGATCAAACTCTTGAGCTGTATAATATTAGTGCAGAAGTTCATATATAGATTTACAGATAGATGATAACTGGTAGAGATAAATCTGCTTTGCTTAATCCGTGGCAAACACAATTTAGCAAATAAACACAGCAATTTACATAGGAGAGTGAGTAACGTCGCGTCAGAGGGTTCCTCGTATAATAGATATGTAAATTAATTCTCGTTGAAACCGTGGCGCCCCCTGGTGATTGTGTGAAATATGCAATAAAAATTTTATTGTGCGAAAATAATCAAGCACATACGTTTCATAATCTCATCGGATTAGTTAAACATATTTAAGTGTTTTAAGGCACCCTCTTATTACTATTGGTTGTCGATTTCTTTGTAAATTTATTACTTATAATTTCAGCAGTATATTAAGTATTTTTGATTGAAATTCATTTTGCGGAAATTCATATTTGAATATTGCTCCGTGAAAAAGCGAAACCCTCGTAATCGATTATGGTCATTACACGTTAATTGGCAACACCGTCATCCAACATCAGGTTCGACTGTTTACCTAGGCGTTTTTAATTCGGTTTGTCTAAAATGTCTAAAATAAGGGCATGCGGTAAATACGCATGCGCCGAAAAGTAAACCAGATAAAATTCGTTACTAAGAATTCGTTCTCTCCTCTGTTCGTTATGTTTTACCTTTGTTCATGAAATATATTAAAACAATACAGTCGAAGTCGTGGGCATTAGTTAGTCAAAATATAAATGACTAGCTTCTGTCCGCGAATTCGTTACTTTGGGCTAACGCTAACGCAACGGAAGTTCTCAAGAGGAAAAAAGATCCCGATTTTTAAACATTCTTCATTGGTGCTCCGCTACTATTGCTCGTAGCGTGATGATATATAGCCTATAACTATCTTCGATAAATAAGCTATATAACATTGAAAGAATTTTTAAAATCCAGCCAGTAGTTCCTGAGATTACCCCCTACAACGTCACAACATCACAACGTCACAAACTCACAAACTAAAAATATTTTTACAAACAAAGTTTATTAATAAACAGTAAACAATAAACGAATGAATATTATTGTTAACGGGAATGATTGTAAACGATGCAAGTTGTTCCATATAATATTACGTCCATAGAAATAATTATGTATTATGTTTAGGAAACCACAAAAGCTATAACACTCGAAACGCATTAACTTTCAAAGAGCTCTCTGTGAGGAGAGAAAGAAAAAAACAAAATTAATGATCGCTTATTTATTGCGACTAATTCGCAATAAAAATGCCACATGCGACCAAATATGAGAACCGGTGGGGTACAATTATTATAACAAATTAATAACGCACACTACCCTTAAAACTCGAGTCGAGATTTGCATTCAACGGTGCTCGCGTTTCTGGTAGTAATCTGACATAATTATACTCTAAATTGTACTTTAAAACAACCTCCATACAGTCGAAAATCATTTACGTTTCTCATTAGTGAGTAATACGTTCTGTACTTGATTAAAAACTTAAGGGTCATCTCGAATTAAGGACACAAAAACGACTCTGTTCCCTCGAAGTGTAGACACAGAATCGAACGACGAGAATGAAAATGAAACCACTTGAATATTAAAAGTCTCTGGTAATTATTCAGGAATCTATCCATCATTAATCATAGCGGAGGGTGGGACGTGGGATGCGGGGGTACGTTGTAAAAATTATTGTTGAAAAGATAAATTACTGAAGACTTGGCGGTTGACATTTATTCGCGTATTACGCCGGACACGTGGGTCTGCGTATATATGTGTGTGTTTTTTAAACATTAACAAAACACAGGGTACAGCGTATTGTTTGAGAGATTTATGACTCGCATTACCATTACCATATGTTGCGAATATTTATGGTAAGAATATTTCCAGTGTTATCAGTTGGTTCGTGTATTTACATTACTTCTTAGTAAAATTGTTTCACATTGCTACCGGATCCCCTTTATTGGAGTTTAATCTTGCTGTTATTAAATGGTATATAGTTTTACCATTCAGTGGAATGATCCGATACGAAATATATATAAGAATTGTTGAGGTATCTATGCTTGTTACACATATATGTTTCAATAACTTATATATATGAATAGTTAGCTTAGGTTAGCTCAGCTCCGGGGAGGAGACTCAGTGCAAGTTTGGCAGCTCCTGCTCTCCGTTCTATTGGTGATTGAAGGCACCATGGGGTTTTGGTCCGTGCAAGTCGGACATATAGGGTGGTCTATACAAAAAAAAGGTAAGCTCAGAAAGGTCGCGAATTGCATATAGCAGGCAACAGCCCAATCCGAGGTGTGTCGTGCACCCTTGACCTAGTTGTCAAATAAAATCGGCTGAGTGCTTTAAGCACTCGCCTTAGTGGTTCGGTGAAGCTGTTACGACCTTGCTAGGTCAATAGCGTAGTCAGTTCGTAAAAAAACATTCAGTGGTTAAAAAATCGTGGTTGTCTAGCGTTTTGCACCAGTGGCTAATCAGCCCAATGTCCACAGGTTCGAACCTCGGCATGTACCTAGGAATTTATCTGAATTCGGGTACATATATTGATTTAAATTGGTTATCGTTAAATTGGTATCGGCTGACGGTGAAAGAAAACGTCGTGCGGAAATCTGAACTTAAGAAATGTTCTTGTATATAGTGTTTTTGTAGTTCGCCAATACATCGTGAGTTGGCATGGTGATTATGCTCTTACCGTCCTTCGGGAAGAGGACTATGGCTCTGCAGTGGGTTTTTACAAGCTGATGATGATGAATTGGCAAAGATAAATCGAAAAAATTATTCAACTTTTTTATGCCATCCTGTATATAATGATAATAAAAATTAGTACAATCAAATACAAACTTACATAAGTGCTGAACCATTCACTAAAGTCGAATATACACGTAATATAATATCAATTGTTGCAGGCACTTAAATAACTTTCTCGACTCCATATCAATCCAATAATGATTTGATCGGAACATTGATTTAATAAACAATACAAACGATTCAACATGACTTGATTGTGAATTTGTAGACAATTTTATAATTTCACTTTGCAAAGAATTACCTTTATTTAACACTAGCCTCTGCCTGCGACTTCGTCCGCGTGGAATAATGATTTTGGGTTAACTAATACGCCGCGAAAGCTTTCCAAAGGAAAAAGGAAACGATATTGAAACGTTCTTCATTGGTGCTCCGCTTCTATTGGTCTTAGCGTGATGATATATAACCTATAGCTTTCCTCGATAAATTAGATATCTAACATTGAAATAAATTTTGAAATCGGAGCGGAACCTTATAAATTTCCATAGAAACTTTCATCCCCTATTTTCTATTGTTATTTTACACCCTTGAGGGTAAAATTTTTACAATGTTTGGACGTCATATCTATTTATATTGAATCAACAGCCTAAAAAATAAATTTCAAGATTTTAGTCCTAAACATGACGATTCTTCTATACAATATTTTTATCCCTCCTTTCGACCCTTTTTGGCATTAAAAAGTGGACTATGTCCTTCCTCAGTGTATAGACTATCTGTGTAGTAAATTCCATTTAAATCGGTTCAGTAGTTTTGGCGTCAAAGCGTGACAGACAGACAGACAGAGTTACTTTTGCATTTACAATATTAGTTGGGATTAAACAATATATTAGCCAATATTCACGTCTTTGTCTATATTAGTTATTTTCTTAACTGTGTACTTCAAGTATGAAAAAAAAACACAACGTCATGCCACATTTCTCCATGGTAAGAAAACCGTTTGGATAAACGCTTAATGCGTTTAATAACCATAGTTTCTTAAAACTATAATAACTCTATATTAGGCGAAGCTACATATATCTTAGAAGTAAGAGCGAAAAAGGATTGAAATCGACCAGTAGGTACTTCATTTCTGAAGAATGCACACAAAACGGCAGATCTCTACCCCCTTGGGTCGAAGAAGTCAAATATCTCGGTGTTACATTAGATAGACATTTAAAGTTCAATTCACATATAGACAGAGTGCGAAACAAAGCCGCTATGGTCTTGGGTCGCCTCCATCCGTTGCTTTGTCATAAGAGTAAGATGTCCCTTAGACAAGCTCACTTTGTATAAGACGTGTATCGGTCCCGTGATGACATATAGCTGCCCCGTTTTTGCGCATATGTCCAAAGATAACTTTGATAAGCTGCAGGTTCTCCAAAATCGTGTTTTACGTAAAGTGACCGGTGCCCCGTGGTACATCCTGAGAGTCGATATCCATAGAGACCAAGAGATCCCTTCTATCTGGGCGTATGTAAAATCACTTACGATTAGTTATTTTGAAATAGCCGCGAATCATCCCAGTCCGTTAGTGGTATCCGCCGCAAACTATGAACCCGTACCTAACGCTGCGCGTTATAAAAGACGTCCGTGACACATTTTTACCGACCCTCCTGATTAAATCACGTCAGCGAACGATCAGTACCAGCCTGTCTCTCAAAACAGAGCGTGTTCACGCCCACGCCCGCGTAACCACAGATCACGCCGCTCTGGTCTGGGAGTTAATTTCGCTCCCGCACACCCGATTAGGCCTCCCACGGCAGCGGTTCCTGCCTAGGTTCGATCCCTCGGTAGGGAACCCTTGAGTGCGTTGCTTGCGCGATACGGTGACACGCAAATATACATCACCGCTACAACACTACACGATCACCCCCACACACGTTCACGCCTACACGATTACACATGGAAGTGGAAGGGTTTTATTTTTTCCTTTATCGAACTGAAAAACTCTCAATTTTCCGATAATAAATATATAGAGGAGTTGCTGAGGCGTGTATGCTTGGTACACATACATATACACAACATCAACTCCTACATATACGAATAGTTAGCTAGGTTAGCTAAGAAGACTAACTGTACCCGCGACTTCGCCCGCCTGGAAACCTAATGTAGAAAACTCTCTCTCTCTTCCTGGCTGTTAGCCCCACATGGTGGTGGGGTCAGCCTTCCTTACTTTTCTTCTCCACTTCGCTCTGTCCATGACATCACATTCGGAAACTTCGCACTCCTTCATATCTTTCAGCACTACACTCTTCCAGTTTGTTTTGGGCCTGCCTCTGGATCTCTGGACCCTGCAGGGACAGTTGTAGTGCCAAATTTCCCACGTAGTCTGGGGGCTTTCTCTTAACGTGACCATACCATCGCAGCCTACTTTCTTGCATGTTATCTGTAATGTCGCGCACCCCTAGGCTGCCTCGCACATATTCGTTGCGGATTTTATCGAGCCGGGTCACGCCGCACATCCACCGTAACATTGTAACATGACTAATAAATTCATCGGAATGTATTAAGTCTAATTACTAACTACTTTTCTCTCGTACTTAAGTCGTGTCGTCATTAAAATTATTTATAGACCCAACCAATTCTAATGAAACAAAGACTAGATGTTACTCGAAGATATGCTTTATGATTTTCTTGACAAGGTTTTATCTTGAACGCAGTACTTTAACAGTGACTTTTATAAAAAATATTGAAATGTATTTTATTAATTTTTCCAAAACATCGGCTACATTTTTTTACAAAATCAAATCAAATGCGGCTGATTTGGAACACACCAACAGATTTTTGTTCACAGAATTTTAACTTGAGTTTGGTTGCTAGCCGAGCAAGCGTAGAAAAAGCCCTACCACAATGCTATAGTTTCACCAAAATGTTTTCCGTCACCAAAAGATTTTTTTATGTCATACGAGGCAAACGAACAGACGGGTCACATGATGTTAAATGATCACCGTCGTCCGACGTCGTCGTCCATAGATGTAACGCCAGGAAAGTCGCAAGTGCGCTGCCAGTCTGTGTTTGGGGGAAGGGCTAAAGATGAGGAAGGGACTGGCGAGGGGAGGGAAGGTTAGCCTTCAGCGTTCTCACTGACCGAACGAAAGGCAACAATGCAAGCACTGTTTCTTCACGTCGGTTTTCTGTGAGAGGGTGGTACTACCCCGGATGAGTCGACCCATTCATGCTAAAGCCAGTCATAGCTTCAGCGTGGCTCTACCACCTACTAAAATTCCGACTAACTTGCAAGAATTCAAACCTACGCTTATTGTCCGAACACGCTATTAGCTCATATGAAACCTATTTTTTTATGATTGCTTGATGCAATGCAACAAATTAAATTACTCGATTGTGAAGTTTGAAAGCGATAAATCGCAACCACAAGGGTGTCAATTACTGCAAACTTTATTAAAATAGTAAAATGCGACCCCGCAACGCTCTAGACGTGGATACAATGACCCTTTTATACTAAAACAAAATAACAAAGGGATACATAAGCATTGAACACAGCGCGACCATTAACTCGTGGTGTAACTGTCAGCCCAAAACTTTAACAATTAAGAACGTAATAATAGAAACTAAAACACAATGGACACCCGAGTACAAATAAATGTATTCTGAGGTCAGCATTCCAAATTTATTATCAAAGGATAATAAACTCAACAACTTTACAATTAAAGTTACATTTAACAGTGTTCCTATTGTTAAAGATTACTCTTAGTTTGACAACCAATGTTCTTTGATAAAGATTTTTTTTTTTCGATATGACTACGCTATTGACCCATCAAGGTCTTAACAGCTTCACCGGACTATTAAGGCGAGCGCTTAAGGCACTCAGCCGATTTTATTTTGGCAACCAGCTCAAGTGTGCACGGCACACCTCGGCTTGGCTGTTGCCTGTTGCATGCAAAATGCGACCTATCTTAGCTAACCTAGCTAACTATTCGTATATGTATGAGTCGTTGTTGTGTATATGTATGTGTACCAAGCATACACGCCTCAACAACTCCTCCATTTATTTATTATCGGAAAATTGAGAGCTTTTCAGTTCGATAAGGGAAAAAAAAGTAAACCCTTCCACTTTCATGTGTGATCGTGTAGTGTGCACGTGTGTGGGAGTGATCGTGTAGTGTTGTAGCGGTGATGTATATTTGTGTGTCACCGTATCGCGCAAGCAACGCACTCAAGGGCTCCCTACCGAGGGATCGAACCTAGGCTTGAGGCGCTGCCGTGGGAGGCCTAATCGGGTCTTTTATTTTGTGATCACTAACTTAACTTCTTTAACGCTTACCGAGTTTAAGTTACAACTGTTAAATTTTATAGTTACTGCTTCACTCCTTATAGAAAAGGGTAATGGTAGCCTAAATAATATATTGATAAATAAATCTTCTCTGTATGAATGTAAAGGTCGTGTCAGAATGGATTCCGGCGTTTGGAAAATCGGCTTGTGCTTTTTCTAGACAAACAACAGATAATTTTATTTTATTTAACTTATAGTTATGTAGACTACTACATCAAGTGATGGTTAGCTTAAGAAAATACTTTATAGTAAGTATTAAGCTTGTTTATGTAGGAATTAAAAAGTTCATTTAAATAATTTTACAAAATTAATAAGAAAAACATAAATAACTTAATTTTATAGTTCTTCTCTTTTTGACTTACAGACCTCATAAAGGCTATCTCACTCTCACAATTAATACGGATCTAACGACATCTCATATATTAAATCCCATCAAAGCGTTGGAACCACATAAAAATAAACACATAGTCCAAAAAAATAAGTAACCTTTATTTCATTTGTTTTGGTTGATTTTGAGGTTTCTGCGTTTGTATGAACAATTGACAATTGGCAACAAACAGTGACATAGTGTTGTACTTTGTTTTTCATTGAATGTTTGGTGTTCAGGCTAAAAATTCGTTTGTATCTTCTAATTTTACAATCTTATATTAGTATTGAATAAGGTTTAGAAAAAAGAATATTTATAATACTAATACGTATAGAGAGCAAACGGTACCTAAGTTCTATAAATTCGTAAGCCTCTTCGTCCCTACCGTATCGCTTACAATGTTAACACATGCCCACTCAAAATGCGTCCTTTGGAGTGCCCTATTGTTCTCTCTATATTATACTATTATTTATTATATGTATTATTATATTATTAAAAAGATATACCATAAGCATTACCGGCATTCGTGATCGTTCGTGCGAGAAAACTGAGCGGACGCGATCCGGTTTTCAAGTGGGCCTTTCATGAGGACTTTCGATGTCTTTCCACTCTGAAAACTACCTTGAACATTGGTGATAAAGTCGGAATTACTTTGACGCGTTCAGTCAGTTTTTCGGATAAAATTACTAACATCCGTTTTGTAAATCATATTTAAGTGTATTTAGTCGTTTATTATTATATTCAAAGTATCTGATACGCGATAGTTTCACGGTATCATTGTCTGTCATATAATCGTGTTTTTGAAGTGAAAAGTTATTTATTTTTGGTAGGAGATAAATTTGCAAAATTAAAAAAAAAAAATGTTATCGCGTTATGACATACTACGTCAACATGACAGGCCTGCGCGGTTTACGTCACGCTATCGAAGCGTAGTATAGGGGCCTGTGTATATGTAAAATTTTATATTTTGTAGATTATCATACGTTTGATTGATTAATAGACTTTGTAAAAAATGTATTTCTTCGAGTGCCGATACGTATAAAAACCACACTAATGTTAATAATTTTAATAAACGAATTCTTAAATATAAATATTGTCATTCGTACTATAATTAATATGAAAATTCAAAAGAGAACATATTTATTTAATTGGTTTGAGTTTTCACTGCTGTCGGCAATCCTTATGACCGCTTCGACTTTTTTTAATGTCCCATTTCTGAATTTAGCTCCGTTTCTATCTTCGCGTAAGTTTGAATGTCGGCATGACAAGGATGACGGACGATAGATTGTTGATTTCGTTTTTGGATTTGGATTCAACTTTGTTTTCACTCTGTTATGTTATAACGAAAAAGTTACGCGATTTTGTTTTTTGTATCCAAATATTAACTACTTTGGATGCCTGCCTACCCTTTAGTGTCATAATCCGTGATGATATCGAACGAAGATACCTTGCAAGTCGAATGTAATGCTCGGCAAACACATCGCAATCATAGACTTAACAAACTCGGGTAGTTGTTCGGTTTCAATTCCAATAAACTAATAATTATCGTGTGCAGTATTCATGACTAGCGTTGAACTCTCACGTGTTTGGGAACACTAGGTTTCTACTCCTATACATAAGTTTTAACTAACACGTGTTACTTGTTTTGCTAACTTAAAATCACCAACAAAGTTATTATTCCACTTCGAATCTATTTCGATAATTCTACATTAAAAGCTTTGAAAGAGTAATAAATACAGTAAGATATATGTTACTTAACAACGAAAATATATAGCAGTGAAGATTCCCAGTAACTGGTAATCCCATACATTTTGAACTTTGTAGGCAAATGCAGTACTGATTTTCATTTGGAAATCAAGCTACATAGAAGCTTACGGTAACATCTAGTTGAAAATTCATATGATAAAAAAGAAAAAAAGCGGGTCGTTTTTTTGTTTTCTTCTGCCTAGGGTTTTCCCTATCTGATTCCAATGTCCGATTTCCAACTTCAATTTTTCCACTTTGCCCAGTTTCGGCATTCTTTTGTGTGAGGTCGTTCCTCTTAATATTTGATTTCATAATGTACGTTTTTTGGGCCAGCCACGAGGTCTTACCTCTTAAGCTGAAAAAGGCCTAAAGCATAAATACATGTTTTGATACAAAAGGGAAGTTACATATCATTGCTTACATGCCTAATGAGATATAGAATTTTAAACAAAAAAAACATTTAAAACTGACTATTCTCATCAGTATGACGACAAAATTTTGGATGAAAAAATCCGTAATTAAAAGTGTTTAACATATATACTTTAATATAGAAGTAGCCTTAAGATTTGATCAGAGTACTGGCTGCGAACACTCGCTAGCCTATCACAATACATTTTGATCCTAATCGACACACCCTAACAATCTCCAACTATGCATTAAATGGTTCCGTACCCGAGAGACTGGACGCGTGACTCGCCGGTTTATCCCCAAAGTCAGGTGCGTAACGAAGAAGCTGAGGGTCCGACCTCCCAAACGTAAACTTTCTCAGTTACAAGGAAAACAGATCGCGTTGTACAATAAATTTGAAGGAGACGTTTTAACAGGAATTTACTGCTCTCACTCTGCACCTAACTTATCACATAGAGTAAGACATAGACTAAAAAAGTTTGAAATCATTATACCAATATGGACATAAACATAAGTCAATATTCTCCAGTTTTGTAAATGGAAATAATATTACATATTTTATAGCTATTACGTTTTATGTTTGCGAGTGATTTTTTTTTATGTGTGGGAGAGTTGTAAATGTTTAAATGAATGTGTGGTAGATTCAGAATATATAAGACTAGCTTCTGCCCGAGACTTCGTTCTCGTGGAATAGTTACTTTGGTTTTTTTTTCTCGAACTGACTACGCTATTGACCTAGCAAAGTCTTAACAAATTCACCGGACTACTAAGGCGAGCGCTTAAGGCACTCAGCCGAATTTTTATTGGCAACCAGCTCAAGGGTGCACGGCGCACCTCGGCTTGGCTGTTGCCTGTTGCATGCAAAATCGCGACCTATCTTAGCTAACCTAGCTAACTATTCATATATGTATGACTTGTTGAAACGTATATGTGTACCAAGCATATACGCCTCAACAACTCCTCCATATATTTATTATCGAAAAATTGAGAGTTTTTTCAGTTCGATAAGGGAAAAAAAGTAAACCCTTCCACTTTAAGGTGTAGTGTGCAGTCGTGCACGTGTGTGGGGGTGATCGTGTAGTGTTGTATATCTGTGTGTCACCGTATTGCGCAAGCAACGCACTCAAGGGCTCCCTACCGAGGGATCGAACCTAGGTTTGAGCCGCTGCCGTGAGAGGCCTAATCGGGTGTGCATCAATAGTTACTTTGGGCTAAGGCTAACATGCAGCGAAAGCACTCAAGAGGAAAAATACCCCGACTTTTAAACATTCTTCATTGGTGTTCCGCTCCTATTGGTCTTAGCGTGATGATATATAGCCTATAACCGTCCTCGATACATGAGCTATATAACATTGAAATAATTTTTCTAATCGGACCAGTAGTTCCTGAGATTACCACCTACAACGTCACCACGTCACAAACTCAAAAACTTTACCTCTTTATAATATTACTAGCCTCCACCCGCGACTTCGTTCGCGTGGCTTAAATACACTAACACTAACACGCAGCAGTTCTCAAAAGGAAAAACATCCCGATTTTGAAACATTTTTCATCTGTGTTGCGCTCCTATTGGTCTTAGCCTGATGATATAGCCTATAACCATTCTCGATGAATGAGCTATATAACATTGAAAGAATTATTCAAATCAGACCAGTAGTTCCTGAGATTACCCCCTACAACGTCACAAACTCATAAACTTTGCCTCTTTATAATATTAGTATACAAGTATAGATTAGGAATATCTAAAGAAGTTTGAATTTAGCAGATTTTAAGAATTTAGTGACAGAGAAGTTAAGAGTCCGCTTGATATAAGCATGTTATGAGGAGATATGAAACTCAAATAACCAATAAAATCCTGAATATGGATGTGGATGAATATGGGAACTGATGAAGATCAGAGAAGGTATGGATAGATTGTGCCAATACTGAGAATACATCCGACAGAGTATAGTGGACAAGTATAACATGTGATGCTGACCTTATTTGGGTGGGATATGCGCAAGAATATAGACTCAATTGTATCATATGCGTGTTTGAATTTTTGTATAGGTTAAATCTTGTGATTTCGCGTCACTGATCACTGTTCAATTGTTTTCAGTTTTACCTTCTATCGGCAGTCGTTATGACTTCTCCTTATTGTACTACATGATTAAACTTTATTTTTATGCTCATTAAAGAGACGATCCCTCAGTAATAAAAGAACTGGGTAGTTCTGGAATGGAAAGACAAATAATAATATGTATTTTGGTTCTCGTAACAATTCTGATGTCGCACCTGTACAAATCCGTAAGTTCTATGCAAAGAGGGTCACTCAAGATTGATTGTCTAATCGTAGTTTGAAAGGTCGAAGCTATTTCGATGAGATTACACATTGCGAGTTTCTTAAAAGCATTTGCTCGGTCAGCGGCCATTCAAAACTTATCATGGTATTATGTTCGTATGTATGCTTGTTTTTGTATTATATATTGTTTATGGTCAGCCATTAAACTCGATTTAATCAATTCTTGAGATGTCTTAATTGTTTTCTCTTATAATCAAAGGTCTATTGTCAAGTCTTTGGAACATTATAATTATAGTTATTAATGTTCTACTTTAGTTTGTGTTTTTGATTAATAAGACATAAGACAAAAGTTTGCACAAATGATATTAACGAATGATTAACAATGTAATAAAGTTAATAAAATTCTTAATATTTATGTATTACAAATTATTGAGAAAAATATTTTAAGAAAATGTAAATCAGTGGTAAATAATACCTTATAGTTAGTGGTAAATATTGATCGTATGCACGAGATGAATTTGTTGCTTTTACTGTAGAGATAAACCCGTATCAGTAAGAAGTCCGTTGAAGCTGTTAAATCATTGCTAGGTCTATGGCGTAATCATTTCGAGAAAAAAAGACCGTACCTGAAATCAACACATAACTGTTAAAAATTCACATAAAGTACAGATTTCCTATTCTTATCAAAGAGACTTTCCATCCCCCTTCTTCTATTATTTTCATTTGCAGATAACCCTCGATGGCCACCAGGGGTACCACATTTGCCTGTGCAGATCGTGTTTCAGTCTGCTTTTACCCTAGAAAATCGTCAAATACATAAACTGACGTTCTTAGTAGATGTTCTGTTTTACTAAGTGAAGCGCTGTAGTCTGGTGAAGTCCGGTCTTACCTTGCTAGGTCAATAGCGTAGTCAGTTCGAGAAAATGAAAAACAAGAGAACCCTGAATTGCATTTTATGATGACGTAAGTGCAATCCAGGAAGAATAGCGACCAGCGAGAGCCATACACAAGTCGGGTAATGGCTACTCAATATTTACTATCTTCAACTTTAAATGGACAAATTGTGAATAGTTCTTTGTATATCCTACAGGGATGCTATATATTAGAAAACTAGACCATTTCGATCTTTGTCAGGCAAGCAAGATGTTAAGTTAGATCAGATTAATTAATAATATAAACTTGGCTTGTACTACTTCAGGCTGTGGTATGTGTGGGATTGCTTAACTGATAGAATGTGGGAAAACAAATATAGAATTGTATTTGTATTTTAATTGCTAATAAATTCAATGAGGTCACTGCTTTACAGTAATACAGTTTGTTAATAGTGATTGCCCATGTGCCCAAAGTGTCTTCATATTAATTATTTGAACTTTAAAAGAATGACTGCGTTGACACAGCCGGTACTACGTCTGGCTGTTACGTATAATGTTGCAGATTCAATAACAGCTTTAATGAGCTGTAAAAAATGTACAATTATACACTTTCATAAACGAAAAATATGTCTACTTTAGTAACATCCACAAGGCAATAGTCTAAATCGTGTAAGGGATCATTTAAGTCTTACGTAAACACTGATGGGGTTGGGGTCCTAGATTTGCTTATTTTTGATGACATAGAGGTTGTGGGGGGAGGGTTCTGGACGGTGATTAAGTTAGCGATATATAAATGTTTACGTAAGCGGGGGAAAAAGAGTTACAACATTGCATATTTTTTGCTGACTAGGGGCGGTCAGAAATGTCAAAAAATCTGCTTATGTATATTTGAACGGCCTCTAAGTAAGTGTGTGTGAAACAAGGCTTAAAAGAAGGATTCTGCCTACTGCTAAATGAGACTGTCAAATTTAAACTGTTTAAAAGCATCGTTTTTCTTCTTTTCCTGCTAATATAAAATTACTTAGACGCATCACAATTCATGTAACATTATCACAAATACTGTGTAACCAAAAAAATCCATTTCAAAGCCAAATTCCATTTGGTAACATACCAAAGAATGTGTATTATCATGAAAAATATTGTATGTATTATGTGCAACGAGAATGGAGTACAAATGAAGTGTTCACGACACAAGGAATACATTGAAATAACTTAAAAACCTGAAGACGGTTACCACAAAGCTCCCACAATGAAGCGCGTGTCAAGTGAGTTAGTACACTAATTATTAGAAATGAATTATGACAAGGTAATTTTTTCCGTTGGTTATTTGGAAGAAATTTTAAATACTCCAAATTAAGGTTTAAAATCGCTCGTCAGAGGTCTTATTAATGGTAGGAAAATATAGCATTCCTTAGTTATGTATGCAAAGAATAAGACCATTATTAATGTTGTTATAGTTACGTAAGTTGTACGCTAGACGAATCTTTTTGATTTTGTTAATATTTACTTAAAATTATGTATTTGAAAATTATAGTAAGGGTAAAGGTTTATTCCAAGTGTCATAACAATTTATTTATTTGTTATTATTCAACATTTTATCTTCATTATGTAATGAAATTTCGATTTTAAATTTGTAATTTAATTTAGTCAAAACTCATAACCCTGATAAATTGATAAGGTGGTCTAAACTAAAAAGTAGTCATAGTATGTCATGGTTTCAGTAATTTTATAGGACTTAGAACTGCAAAATCTGTTCAAGTTTGGTTAGAGGTCGTTCAAGTATTATGTATGCAGAATTTTTGTAATTTTTGAGTGCTCTTCCCCCTGGTTAGCAAAAGTAAGCAATGCTTTACCCTCCTTTTCCATAATTACATAAACATTCATATAAGTATTTTTTTATCCTTTCTGATTTTCTAATTCATTCATGGGCAGCAGTTAATAAGTCTAGAAATAAGGAATTTATGGTATGTGGATGAATAGAAATCTAATCGTTCGTTACTAGAGCGATGGTAGCACAGTGGATAAGACCATGTGCCTCACATATCAAACTTGAAATTGAGTTTTCCCCATCCACTATATCATCAAAAATAAGCAAATCAAAGACCCCTCTAACCTTTTAACCTTTTTGGTGCTTACTAAACACTTAAACGCTTAACGCTTCTTAAGGATGGTCGGGAGTAAATGATTTTTTAATATCAATGATGTGTGTTACGAAGGTATAAAAAGCCAAATCTCAGGATATCTAAATACCAGTCCGGTTGAAACCGATCAACTAATTGGTTATTTAAACATCCTGACGTCTTCTGTAGCATGTTCGCCGTACGCAGTTACACCTAATTGCACAACAATTATTATTGTCGCCAGCTCGACGTGAGTTAACACGTTCGGATATTAGAGTTCTTTGTTAATCACCACGATGTGTAAATGTATGACATTTTTTATATTTTTAGTATGATGATTTGATTCATAAGCGACGAGCGGTTATAGATTTCACAGTTTTGCCTTCTCTGTAGCAATATCGTTAACAAAGAATATATGGTAGTAAGTCTTGTATTTTTTAACCGTCTAACCGCTGTTGACTTGACGAGTATTCACAGCCTCATCAAGTTTTAAGTCACTCAACTGAATGCCAATAAGCTGACCCTCGGCTAGGGAATAACTAAGGAACTCCCATGATGAGAGCTAAGCTATTATGATAGTAAGGGATATTAGACGACAACGATTAATACATAAGTTCGCTGTCTAAGTGCTTTTGGGGAGAGGAGTCTTTACGTCTGTCTTTGTTATTTTCAGTTGATTGCTTTACTTACCTTTCATAAAGACTGATACCTTCCATTCTATCACGTGGCATTATATGAAGTTTGCTAGCTCTGGAGGACGCGACTAGCATCAGCCCCCTAGTTGAGTATTAAATATTTACTTCGCTGTCACTTATAACTGGTACCAAATGGTCGATCGTGTCCACCTAAGCCTTTGCTTTTATCCGTCGATTTGCGCGATCCATACCAATAATGGGGTGTTTGCGATAAAGCGCCAAAGCGACAATGTCACTTAGCAATGTCTCTCTAACGCGATTGTCAGCTTTTTTGTAATTTTTGTCACATGTTGAGTTATATAAGCCTTAGAATGGAATTATTACGATTGATATGCATTTGTCGTTTGATAATACGTTTGTTAGATGATTGGCATTCAATGCCTTTTGATAATATTCATCTTGTGGTCATAACTATGTAATGCTATTTTATCAAACTTTTAACTACTGCAGGGTTTCTACAAAGTACATTAACGGCGGTACACTGCCTTTTCTCCAACATAAGTCAATTTTTATTAGAAACTGTACGATCCGATATGTGAGATATACGTTTATAGGTACCAGGGTCTATTGTATTTATACTTGGAGTTTAAATTTTTATCATAAATTAAAGCGTAATGCATTACCTTGTGTTGTTGTTATATCTATATGTAATGAAACAAAATATTGTGGTCATTTATAAAACAGAGATCCCAAAAATCATTTTTTTTTTATTTGCATACCTTACTAATGCTACTTCCACCATCTATAGTCTGCATTGAGGTCGTGCTTTTGCGTCAGTGCACTAAGACAAACATTAATATGACATCAGGAATCAGTCTTTCTGTTAATACTGCCCAGAAGACATTTCGCATATTCCTTATGGTCTATGATCTATGGTCTATGGTCTTTATGGTGTACTTCCTTTTTCTATTCCCGTAATTTTACGCGTGTCTTAGCTATATTAAATAATAAAAAAAAACCTTTAATTTTACATGCCCTGCCGTGCCATGCCTTAAAATTAACAAATCCAAACTAAGTCTGGCTGTATTAATTTTTGTGTTGGTAGACAACTCTGTCGGAATACAAATTATATAATAAATTTATTTGTTATTCAATTACATTTTCAACCAGTTTTCTCCGTTTTTAAGACTATTTACCACAGATAGTACACACTCTTTACCTACGTCACTTTAGGGGAATTATGTACTCTTTTGGAGATACATAAACTCTTTTGTATTTGAATTTCGAAGCTGAATTATCGACGCCTCGCACACGTTGTAATTAATTTGTAGTGGGTTTTTGGCGGGATTTCAGTCTGCCATGTAGTGGATTTTATATTTTATTCATAATCTTGTGTTACTTGACTCTATATTGTGAAAAGTTGGTGGTGTTTTATGTAATATGGTTAAATTATTATGCATAAGTGAAGTGAATAAAAATAACACCACGAAGCATGAAATTCTGAGATGCCACAAAAACTCCCTGGAAGGATCTAACAAGGGATCCACCATCTTGTTAGAATATTGACTCACACGACGCTTAATAATGAAGTGATCCCACGAAGCTTGTAATATTATTGACTACGCGACAATGGCAGTAATAATCAGAAACATTGGTTGCCAAAAATAAAGATAAAAAAAAAAAAAAATTGTAGTGGTCCTAGGAAACAGTCTTCTCTTTTCTATTATTAAGCTCTTATAATAAACTGCTTGCTTGGTTCGTAAATCTTGACATATAACCTATTACATTAGATAATGTAAATACTCTATTACTACTAGTTATATAAATATTAGACACTTAAACTCTAAATAGTGAAATCTTTCGAAGCCTGGCGAATACTAACGCTTTATACTCTGTAAATGCACATTGACTCATTTCGACGTACCACATACCCTCGCAAATATTTTGATACTTTGCTGTAACAACTATCATGTTCCATACTGTTATTTTTAAAATCTATGTTATAAAAGTCGAAAGCCATACGTCTTAAAGATTAAGTCCCAGTTCATATAATAGGGAAAGGTATACGCCTATATTACAAGGGATGATGATATTGTACTTTGATGGAATAGTAAGTTTGTATTGAAGCAGGGGGTTTTGAGGGTATGACGGGAGGACAGCCTGCCGTTGACAACAATGAGAGGGCGAGGGACAAGGTTTTATGTTGCGAGTTTGCGACTCAAAATTATTCAGTTTTTTTATGAATATTGTAATATAATAAGCATATAGTATTATATTTTAAGTTTTAAGCATTCGGATATTTTGCACCTTTAACGCAAGCTCGACTCAAACATATCTTGAAAATAAATAAAAGCGCTTTAAGTCAGTTCTAAACGTATGAGCAAGTAGTGTAGGTATATTGATATTTGATATATATAGAAAATATCATCATTTGTAACATAAAGGCGTTTAAATAAATATTAAAAAAAAGTATGTTGATGATCCACCTTTTACAAAATAGCCTAGCTCGGTTCTTTAAAAAACATTAAAAAGTTTTCTATGAATAAAATCTAGCTAGATCGATTTATCGTCCCCGAAACTACCTACATACTAAGTTTCACGGAGATAAATGACGCCGTTTCCGAGATCCTGAATATATACAAATATAAAAATATCCAAGAATTGCTCGTTTAAAGGTATTAGATATTATAAGATAATTTTAATATAAATGGAGTATATATATATGGCATACGCACTAAGATAATTTGCATAAAACTGAAATAAGTCGCAATGTTATCAAAAAAACAAGTTAATTTAATTAACAATGTGTACATTTAAAAAAATAAAATTACGTAAACTGTCTGAAGTACCTACTGCATTATTTCAATAAATTAAAGCATATAATTATCTAATTTTACTTCACTTCATTAACTATTTTCGGAGAATTAAGTTTTTTACACGTTTAAATCGAAAAGAGAACGACAGTCCTCTATTTTCGTAGTTTTGGTCATAATGAAATTAGGTCGTATTCTTCTCGCAACACTGATTTACTTTCTGGTAAAAACTCGAAAAATGATTATTATTTTATTTTTACTTTAATTCATTAAAAAAAGTATATTACTTAAGTTTATATCGTTATATATTTAAAAATGTACTTCGTTTTTTTCGGTAACACGATGACTTAATTCAGTCTTACACTAATTATCGTATTGCATTATGCTGTTATTACTGTATTGAAATTATTTTATAAAAAAAAACTACTATCTATTTTGTAAATGTTTATTTACACCCGTATTAAATACCAGTCAAATAGCAATATAATTTACACCACAGATCCCTATGTTTAAAACGGGCTTAAAGCGCTTAAAGTATTTTTAAAATAAATATCACTCAATCATGATCTAATTTTAAACGGGTTTTCCAATACAGTTAAATTTTTGAGTTATTTCTGTTTTTAATCAAAGGTGCGTATTATGTCAAAACAAATATTGGACGGAATAAAGGTTTTTGAACTTGTCAGGCTGACCTTTTGTAAATGACCTTGAATATGTATTGAAATTTATTATTGCATGAATCTTTTAAACATATTTTTATAAAAATATTTAAAAGTAAATATTACATGTTCAAGAAAATTAGTTTTTTATATATTTTTTGCTGTATATTTTTTTACTTATTTACTATGTTCTTTACTGAACAAAGAAATATACGCGGGGGTAGGAAGGGACTCAATCGTTACACGGTCATTGCCGCATTTTCAGTGGTTTTTTGTTAACCGCCAATATTACTATTTGTTTAACATACCTGGTCGGAATTAGAACCAGCAGGCTTTGAATTTTATCCAACAACCACAACTCATTCTATACATCTATAGCAATATTATAAAGCTGAAGAGTTTCTTTTCTTGAATGCAATTCCTGAGATTAATTCAGGCTCTACTGGTCCGATTTGAAAAATTATCTCACTGTTAGATAGTTCATTTATCGACGAAGGCCATAGGCTATATATCATCACGCTGAGTTCAATAAGACCGAAGTTCCAAAGAAGAAAGTTTGAAAATCGGGTATTTTCCTTGTGAGAGTTTCCGGCGCGTGCGCTACGTAAACGGTAACCATTCCACGTGGACAAAGTCGCGGGCAGAAGTTAGTGATTATACAAACCCACAAACACTAAGATTGTAATATACGGAACGCAAATATTTACAATTAATTCAACCCCAGGGATAACTACATCTCTCGTTTCGGCACCTCGCATCAAGTTATCAATTAATATTATCTGAATAATCTTTATGACGTAAGGAATAGAGGCGTTAATAGCCTAACACGTTCACAATAAGCGAATAATGTGGCAAAGCTGTTAATATTATATACAAACAAATAGTTAAATATTTTTATGACTCGTCCCTCGTAAAATGTGATTGAAGCGACAGTAAATTACTCGGTCCCAATAATTGTGGTACGCGTTTTCATCGACTATTCTATGGTCAATGTTCAACTATTATTTTAATTTTTTAACTGAAAAGGTCTTTAGGCGTGTTGAGCGGTATTTTTGCTAGAAGATTTTTTTCTATATCATAAATGGCAAGAGAACCGATATATTTCTTGATTTTAAGTGATCACCGCCGTCCATACACACTAGCAACACCAGAGAAGTCACAAGTGCGTTGCCAGGTTGTATTGGTTGTAAAAGGGGGAGGGGGAGGGGAAAGGAGGGAAGGGAGAGAGTGAAGATGAGCCACCGTCGCTCTCATTGACCGAAAGAAACACAACAATGCAAGCACTGTCATTTTATAGACTATCTATAGACTTTATAAAAATGTATACAATTTTTTGTGTTAATAATTTCAATAAACAAATTATGAAATTTAATTATTGTCATTCCGGTTATAGCTCATTTTACATAAATTCAAAGAAGACATTTATTTCATTGTTGTAAGTTTTCACTTCTATCGGCAGTCCTTATGACTGTCTCGACTTTTTAATGTTCTCATTCAATTATCATGAAATTTTACATACACGTTGGTAGGAGTTTAGAACAGAATGTAGCGTATCTTTTATGTGGAAAAAAGATCAAGGTATTTTTTAAGGATTAATGCCTGAAGTTAAATCTTAAAACAGTGGAATAACTGGTCTTTGTTAAATTTTTAAATCAATTATAGTCTAAATCAGTGTTTCCCAACGTGGGGCCCACGCCCCACAGGGGGACAATTTGATAGTTAAGTAATTAAAAATAGACTCGACACGACTTTTCACTTTGGGCTATTTAAATGCAATGCTAGAATATCGGAGGCAAATTTAATAAAAAAGGCAAATTCTTAAAAAACATTCTGTGAATATTTCTGGGGGTAAATTTCGCTTCCGATTAGGCCCCAATCGGCAGCGGCTCAAGTCTAGGTCCGTTCCTTCGGCGTGGAGCCCTTGAGTATGCTCACGCGATACAGTGACACAAAACCTTACATCACTGTTACAACATCACATACATCACCTATACACACGTGCATGCCTACACGCTGTTTTTCTTTTTCAGAGATATAAACGACAAAGAGTGCTACCCTTATTTTTCCTTATTATCCTATCCTATATAGTTAAGAGGAATTTTTCCGGCACAAAATACATATAAGAGTTGCCGAGGCACGCATGCTTGGTACACATGCATGTTTCAATAACTTACATACGTATATCTAGATAGCTTAGCTTAGTTTAGCTTAGATAGGTCGCGATTTTTGCACAAAACAGGCGACAGCCCAAGCCGAGGTGTGCCGTACACCCTTGAGTTAGTCACCCAAACATCCCAAATCCTATAAGACATTTCCAGGTCTAATTCGTTGTCATTAAAAAAAAAATGCTGTGAATAATTATTATGTATAATTTCGTATGACGTTACAAAAATATCAACTGGGTAATGATGACTCTATCAAGCCAAATAAGTGTTTTATTATGTTCTGAAATTTTACTTACGATGCTTTGATAAAAATTTCACAGTGATTGCTTCCTAAAACGTATCATTTATATTTCTTAAGGGAACAAAACAATTTTTAAACATTAAAAATTATGTATACAAATGTTAAGGTGAGGATGGCCTAAAAAGTTTGGGAAACACTGGTCTAAACTATACAAACTTTATGATTTGTAAATTGAAGTCATTAACACTAGACAGGTTCTCATATCTATTCGCACTTCGATCAATAATTATACCCATTTTTATTACACTAATGAGACATACGCGGCGCTAGTTTGACGCAAGCGCATGTCACGAGCATGTCGAGGTCATCAGTGATACTAACGCACAAATTTTTCCCCTATTAAAAATCACTCAACGTGGCCAAAGATCTTTAAAAAAATTTAGATAAAAAAAAAATAAGGCTGTGGATCAATATGTGAACGATGGTGACATCTGGAATGGACGCCTCTCACTATGCATCCTTTTTTTTCTCGAACTGACTACGCTATTGATCTAGCAAGGTCTTAACAGCTTCACCGGACTATAACTGTATATGTCTATTATGTTGTAATAATTAAAAAGTATCTTATATATAATAAAAAGTAAACCAGATCGAGTTTCTTGCCGGTTCTTCTCGATGACCGGGTTGTTTTCCGAACCGTTGGTAATTTTGACGTTCTTAAGTGCCTTCTCAGGGCCCTAAATTGAATAAAGAGTATTTTGATTTAGGTCAGATTAACATTACCGCGTGCAAAATCTGGTTGAAAATAAATCGCAGTCAGACAAAGTAATATTTGGTTGCAATATTTTTTGAAAAGCTTACATATTTTCCTTTCAGCTGTATGGTACGCGACCGAGTTGTGATGACAGTCATTGAACTAAACAAATCTGTTATATACGAAACCGCACGATACGTAACAAGCTAAAATACATTGTGCAATGAAGAGAAATAGCATCATATAAACAACAATAGCGATGACAGTAGATTGAAAAGCCGTGACAAAACGTCATTAAACGCACTTTGTCGTGTTGCTGTGTGGCGATTTGTTCCTTTGAGTTTACACATTTAATTTATTATTGGCCCTTTTATGTCAGTAATGGAACGATTCGAGTAACAGTTCTGGCGTAATCAATCGAGTTTTGGGGAATCTTGTTGCACACACTTGATGTTAGAACGATCCGGGATCGAATATTATATGCAGTTCAGCATAAGGAGGAGGCTGAAAACCTAACACAAATATTAAATTCGTATTAAACGAGATGTAATATATTGTAATATTCCATAGATTAAATTAAAGGAGTTCGAACTACCAATAAGTATCAGAAGTGGTTCTAAACAGACTACATTAATACAGGGCATAGCCAGACTGAAATAATAAAGATAAAATTTGAATAATTTTATATCTTATAGACTTTACAAATTAAAAAAACCTTTGGAAAAGATTTTCGTCCATCTGCAGAAATCTGACTGACATTTTTTTTTATCTAGAGCTAAACTACTAAGCAATGTATTCAATGACGTGTCTTTTTCTAGCATATAGCTTTTTTTCTCGAACTGACTGCGTAGTTTATAGCGTTATTGACCTAGCAAAGTCTTAATAGCTTCACCGTTGTAATCCGTTGAAGCTTTGACATATATAACGTTTATACAGTCTTTTCAGAGCATTGTTATTTTAAACTACATCACACTTTTTGACAGAAACTAAGTAGTAATGATATAACTTAATATTCAGAACTGAGAACCAGTAAAATATAACCTATGGTAAAGCAAAATAATAGTGTTTTTTTTGCAAACTATTTGCAAAATTGGCACTGTTTCCTTTACCTTCCAAACGTATACTCATATAATAGTTTTAACAGTGACTTTTGATAGATCAAAATCTGTCAGAAAGATATTTATTTAATAACAACGAAACACACAAAGTGACTGTTAGTCGCCGTCGACGGGGCTGTCAATCACTAGGTACTAGTAATAATAACTGACATATGCCCGTCAAAAGTTGCCCCAAATCGCATCGGGTCCCGATGACCCGAACTAACGACACAGACCAAAATCCCTAACGATATGTTTTGTCCACAGAATATCCGGAAACCCGTCGGTCACATAGTCCGATGGTCCGATATACCCTTTGCTTCCGAAACCGTGTTTTTCTTATCCGTCACAATAAAGGAACTCCAAAGTAAACTATCATAATACAATATCAATAATTGTTACTGCGTACACATGTTTTTTTAAAGATGCATTATACGATACCGGTTCATGAGTTTAGAAGGGTTCAGGTGCTCTTTATCCCTTTACTTCGATTTAAATTCCCATGCTGCCGTCGACAATGGACATCTATCGATTTGTAGGGAGACTGAAACAGTTGCGCTAATGCATTGTGACGTGTCGTGTCTCAGTTATGACGCGAGCGTGACGTGTCATGTGAACTTATTCAAATTTAACTATTCTTGAATTGAACTCTCTCGTTAAGTATTAATAAATTTTTGAATGTAATATTATCTCTTATTCGTTTTTAATTATTTTTAAATATACTCAGAGATTGTTTATATTAGCATATCTTGTAGAGCAGTATTTAAATCATGATATTCAGTAGATTCATCATTATCACAGACTTTCGACCGGATCTAACAGTTTGGTTCAGTAGTCTCCTCCAGACCTATCTATTTCCAGTTTTCTCTTTTCAAGCTCTCTCAACTATTCTTAAATAATTATCTCCAGAAAGCCTAGTAAATTTATTAAATCCAAGAGTCTTTTAGGTAACCTGGTAGCTTCTATCCTAGACATATTCTGTCCATCGCAGGAGCCAAATTGCAAAAGTTTCAACAAAATTAGGTTCTTTGTATATCCTATACTATGGTATTTAGAAACATTAGGCTTATACCAATATACAACAGCATTTGTAGTTGAGAATCAGTATCCCGTATTATATTATCATTAATTAAATATAGGAAATTATTATTCAATTGATTGACTTATTAGTTCCTGTATGGAACGTTTTAAACATCACACAGCTTTATAGTTCACCTTCCCACACCTACGTTTATTTCGACGTTAGATGAAGCTTCGTGACAAAGACAAGTATCAGAGATACATTATTATTTACAAAAGTAATTCGTTTAACTAATGACACTCAGGCGACATATGTCAATTGCATATTTAATCTCTTCTTAATATGCCGTGAGAATATTAGTAGAAATAGGCTTAGTAAATATATTTGATATCTATCAACTCGTATCCTTGTATATTAAAGGGTAGTAAATCAAAGTTTTCGCATTTGTCTGTTCCTTTAGATCGTCTAATATGTAATCGATTTTGAGACGGTTTTCATCGTCATTTAGGTAATTTATTCCAAAATCCACGATATGTGTATATTATATTTATCTTATATATATATCAATACGTGAAGCCAAAAGTTTGTACCCCTTTTTAAGGGAATTGCGCGAACAAATGAACTTGAAATTTGGCGTAGTTAAAGTTTATATGGAGGAGAAGTGCAGAAAGCTATTTTTTTATATAAATTGCATTACAAGCATATTAAATTATAAAATATACATTACTCACACTACTGCTACAAGTTTACACAACATATATAGACATATAAGTGGAAAGACATTTTGAAATCCGTCACTTTAATCTTACGTTCCAATTAATTATCTTTTCAATATTTTTAACATTAATGACGTTGTATGCCTTATATGCTATTTACCAAAGAACTATAATAGAGTACATACTTTTAAAAATCAATGAACTATGATCGAATTTAGACCACTGGGCGCCCACTAGTCTATACTAGATACTTGAAGTCGTAGGATGAGTTTCTAAGTTCTTATATATAATTTAGTATTTTTTTATACTTTAGAAACTTTAGCGTGTGATCACGATCTCATGCGATGTTAGTTGACGATGTGCTCTAATATGGTGAAAAAGCTAAATCTAGATGGAGACTGGCTCTCTCTCAACTGCAACTGTCGGAATACATATCAGTGGTAGCTAGTCAGGCAGGCTTAAAAAGCTCTAACACTATGCTTTGGTCTTATCACCATGTTTTAGAGTGAAAGTTCCGACTCAGTTGCAAGGATTCGAACCTATTTAAATCAATCGACTCGGTGTTAAACACGCTGAGCCCAAGCCACCCTCGCAAGACACAAGACCGGCCCAGATAGCGGTAGAGGAGTCCGCAGAAGCGAGCCTTATGGCCCCTGCCAACCCCCCTCCCCGCCCTCCGAAGGGCAGAAGGCCTAGGAGGAAGAAGAGCCACATCGAAGGCGAAGCTCAGCTCACAGAGCTGGAGACAAAACTGGCCCAATATAAACGAGAGCTTGACACCAGAACAGAACACGCCACCCCGGAAGAAGCCCTGAGAATCAGGGCAGAGTACAGGGAGAAAACGAAGGACGCCATGCGTTGCTTTACGGAGAGCACCAAACACCTCACAGAATAAGGTCGAAAACGACAAGGCGTAACGCACCTACGGGAAGAAATCCCAATCAACTATACACCCCCGTTGAATCGGGGGGAGAGTGATGCCACGGCAAGAGGGGTAGCCCTGAGGCCGTTTCCCCGCACGCCCCCACAAGGGTGGGCGAGAAGTACCCGACTAAACACGCTGTCAACATTGCTTTATAGTACATCTTGTACAACGTTCGACTTATTACTATCCGTATTCTTGGCTACACTTTAGTACAAGATTCAGTTAGTACCGTAGTAAATATATTAGACCTCATCAATAGCCTCAATTCAGCATTCCACACATCAAACAACAAATATTAGAGTCCGAAAGATGTATTCCAAGAAGACAAAATACCAAACAAAAGGCTACCAATGTTACACACAATGTCGGTCCAATTTGTTGTTTGTTCGTCAGTTCACACCGGTCGTTATGGTATTAGTGTGTATACAATGCCTCGGGCTGGCTTGTTTCTCGAACAATGATAATTAGACAGATAAAGTGTAGAATCAGACCATTTGGACAGTCGGAGTCATGATATTTCAACTAACTATTATTTTTCTATTAGGGCGGACTTCGAACAGATGGTACAAATAATCTGAAGAAGTAAGCGTCTGAAGAATATAACAAAAAGAACACTGAAAACTATTTACACTCTTGCAAAATGTGCCAACTCCTATAGCATTGTGTTCTAATGATCTTGGTCACAATATCTTATGGCATTAGATGACAATATGGTCTAACTGTACCCTCCCAATACATCTTTACATATTATACAACAAAATCCTCTGCCACGTCTGTCTATCTGTCTGTCCGTCTGTTCGCGATAAACTCAAAAACTACTGAACGGATTTTCATGTGGCTTTCATCAGTAGATAGAGTGATTGATCAAGGAAGGTTTAGGTATATAATTTGTCTAAATTTTTTTTATTATCACGGTGATACAACGTCTGCCGGACCCGCTAGTTCTTAATGATTTAATGTATATCCGCAGAAACTTGGAAAAGCTAGATTTTATAAAAGATTGGCATGATCTTTATACTAGAATCTATGATAAACTAGTCGTCCCATTTCAGACTTAGACTCTGAAACCTGTACCAGTTTTTTTTGGTAATAGTGTTAGGTTTTTCAACAGAGTCCTAGTGCATATTAAGCAAATGCCTATTATAGAGTGGTCCATTGTGTTAACGATGGTGATGTTTGGTATTGACTCCTCTTTATGTATTCACTAAAAACGATTTTAACATGTAATGTCTTTTATATCTAACACCTTTAAACGAGCAATTCTTATATATTTTTATATTTGTAGTAGCTGTTACCTGCGGCCCCGCACGCGTTTTTTGAATGTATTAAATAAATTTAAAATTGTTATTAGATGTGTAAATAACAATAATACTCTTCCAAAAATATTTGTAAGTATGACACGCACATCATCTACGGTAACAGGTAACATGTACATTATATATGTGAATACTAATAGCCTATGGCCTATAGCCATCCTTGATAAATGAGCTATCTAACACTGAAAGAAACTTTCAAATCGGACCGGTAGTTCTTGAGATTAGCGCCTTCAACCAAACAAACAAACAAACTCTTCAGCTTTATAGTATTAGTATAGATATATTCAGGATATCGGAAACGGCGTCATCTACTTCCGTGAAACTTAGTATGTAGGTCGTTTCGGGGACGATAAATCGATCTAATTAGAGTTTATTCATAGAAAACTTTTTTATCTGAGTTTTCAGGCAATGAAAAAATATAGTTAGAATATAAAGATAAATTTCGCCACCGCTGTCAAAACAAAAATAGATAGAAATCGGCTTCTTCGACAATCCGTGTAACCCCAGTTCGAACTCGAATGACAGCAAAAGAGATGTATTTTTTTAATATTTTTTTTTCGATTAAAAAATGCTAATTTTGTGAGGCAAACGTTTTAGTTTGTTTGTTTATTTTTATTTTTTTAAGAACCGAGCTAGTCTAGGTCGTCCAGGTACTATGTGTTAAAAAGATAAACCAGATCGAGTTTCTCGTCGGTTCTTCTCGATGACTGGATTATTTTCCAAATCGGAGGTAGCTTGGACGTTCATAAGCGCCTTCACAGGGCCTTAATTAAGTAAAGTGTTTTTAATTCTGATTAAATTGTTAAATAATACACTAATATTCTTTAACCCAATTCCCACGAAAGAAAGTTTTTAAATTTTTAAGATTACACTGAATTAATTAATTACTATCTTTGACATATCTATGGCAATTATAATAGTTTTTAACGAGTCCCGGATCACTCCAAATAAACTTTTTTTTATTATTTTCAGTAGCAAATATGTTCCGTATACCCCGAACAAAAAATGTATAGATGTTCACGTACCTGACTGTACCGGGTTTAGCGCTCGTTATTTGCGTGTTAGATGCCTCGTTTGTTTGACGGTTTTTATGGACTACGCATACTTATGCCACGGAATTTTATAAAAAAAACTAACTTAAGTGTCCATTTATATGTCGAGGTACCAGCTGTTTTGCAGTATGAGAAAATACACTTCATTTTCATTGAGTTTTAATTGTCTAAGTGTTGAAGAAGCTGCGAAACTAACACGTATGTTGTCTTCATTGTAGAATTATCTACGTATTTAATTTGAAACTAATGGCACGTTCGAGTAACTACAGATCACGCCGCCGTGATCTGGGGGTAAATTTCGCTCTCGCACACCAAACTAGCCCCCCTTCGGCAGCGGCTCAAGCCTAGGTCCGTTCCCTCGGCGTGGAGCCCTTGAGTACGCTGTTCGCGCGATACAGTGACACAAAATCTTACAACACTGTAACAACATTACACATATCACCTCCACAAACGTGCATGTTTACACGCTTACACGTGAAAGTGGAAGGGTTTTATTTTTGTTTTTCTCTAATCGAACTGAAATAGTTTATAAAAATTATCTGACACAAAATACATATAAGAGTTGTTGAGGTATTTATGTTTAGTACACATATATGTTTCAATAACTTATATAAGTATGAATATGCGTTTAGCTTAACTGAGAATGGTCCTGAATTGCATGAATCAGGCAACAGCCCAAGCCAAGGTGTGCTCAAAATCGGCTGAGTACCTTAAGAGTTCGCCTTCGTAGTCCGGTGAAGCTGTTAAGACTCTGCTAGATCTATAGCGTAGTCAGTATGAAAAAAAAAATGAAACTAACGGAACTTCAACACAATGATATTTTTTGGGCTTATCTAATACTAATCTCTAAATACTCTTTAATGTATATCAGAACTAGGTATGGCGATTCATCAAAAAAAGAAATCATTCTGAGTCATGATCTATCAACATATCAACAGGTGGGTCATCTGATGTTAAATGATTACCACCGTCCATAGACACAAGCAACATCACAGGAGTCGCAAGTGCATTGCCAGCCTGTTTTGGTAGGGTAGGGGGAGGGGGAAGGAGAAGAGGAAGAAGAGATAGGGAGGAAGGTGGGCCTTCGGCGCTCTCACTCACCGAACGAAACGCAACAATGCAAAAACAGTATGAAACAAGCATATATGATTCAAAATTAACGGGTAAATTTAACTGTAAATAATGTACTGTATTGTCGAACATAGAAAAATAACTCTCGAATCATAACGAATTATAATAATCCTCGTAGAGACAGGAAACAACAGTAGTCCGGTTAAAAGTGTTAATTTGCTCAAATAATGATCATAACACCACTTAGTGGGTGTGTGACTGTTCCGAGAAGGACACTGTGGGTCGTTTGTGAAAATAATGGCCGACTTCTGTAGTACGCGCCTTCTACGGAACTAGGAAAGGTGTGGAAGCAATCGAGTATTTTATATTTTACTGGCTGACCCGGCCACACGTTGCTGTGGCTTAGTTATGACACGTTGAATTGAATACATGTGCAACATAAAAAAAATTGGAATAAAAAAAAAATCAAAACTGAAACGTGATTTTTTTTTCGAAATAAAAACGCTGTTGACCTGGAAAGGTTTTTACAGCTTCACCGAACTATTGAGGCGAGCGCTAAAGGCACTCAGCCGATCTGGGATGCTTGGGCGATTAAGGGTACACGGCACACCTTAGCTTGGGCTGTCGGCTGTTTTGTGCAAAAATCACGACCTATCTGAGGCAACCTAAACTACGCTATCTAGATATACGTATATGAGTTCCTGAAACATGCACGTGTACCAAGCATGCGTGCCTCAACAACTGCTATATGCATTTTGTGTCGGAAAAATTCCTCTAAACTATATAGGATAGGATATGGAAAAATAAGGGAAGAACTCTTTGTTGTTTATTTCTCTAAAAAAAACAGTGTGTAAGTGTCTAGGCGCGCACGTGTGTATAGGTGATGCGTGTGATGTTGTAGCAGTGATGTAAGGTTTTGTGTCACTGTATCGCTTGAGCAGCGTACTCAAGGGCTCCACGCCGAGAGAACGGACCTAGGCTTGAGCCGCTGCCGAGAGGGGCCTAATTTGATGTGCGGGAACGAAATTTACCCCAGACCACGGCGGCGTGATCTTTGGTTACGCGGGCGTGGGCGCGAACGTGCTCTGTTTGGAGAGTCATTGAAACGTGACATCATCATCTATGTGATATCTATAACAGTCTGTCCTATAGTTTTTAGTTAACAAGTTAATTTAAAGCATCATCTGGTCGAGACTGATGAAACTTACAATTAATTACATCAACATTGACAATTATTTAATTTCTAATTAAAACATTTGGACGTCATTAATCGAAACATAAAATACATACTTCTCAAGTTGGACCAAATTATACATAAATGCTAACTTTCATAAAAATTGGTCGAGTCATTTCGAAGTTCGCCGTGAACAAATATCATGTGACTGGATTTTTATATATTTAGATATTAGAAATGATTTCTAATTTTAAAACTTAGATTGAATCTATTCTAAGCAATTTTTTTATACAGTGTAAACTTTGTAGAATGAGAATGATACTTAGGAACTATGCATTTTTGGCATTATAGAGAGTTCTCGTTAATTCGAGTGAAAATAAAATTTATATCATTTTACTATTCTAATATCTATTTACTAATTATTAACAGTCGTTGAATTGTATTTTTTAATATATTATATATCTTGGGAAACTGTGGGATCAACTTGATTTTGTAAACAATATTTTTCTGACTATCAAGTGCTTGTTTGGTGCTTGGCGAAGACTGACGATCGTTTATTTCATCTGTTTAGCTTATGGCCACAATGTAATCTGATAATTAAATAAGGATGTAGTCTCAGATGGTAATTAAGCTAAACTTAGAGGGATTGGCTCTCATGTGGTTTCTAGTTTATTTAAGGTGGTAGCTAGCCAGGCGGGATTAGTCAAAGCCCTAACATTATCCTATGATTTCATCACAGTTTTTTTCTCCACTGAAAGACACGCAAGCATAGAAGCTTATGTTAAGGCTATTTAAAAACATGTGAACATTATTATCTCATATGGCAGGGATGCGATAGATAAGATTAGGAATTAATGTATCACAGACAGTGTGGAAATAGCTCTACTAACAAAAAAAATTGAGTAATTATAGATAACTCATGACGAAAGGTGAAAATTAATTAATCAATAGGCGTAGAGGATGACAGAAAAACGTATGGACTGATTAAATGCTGTCTTTTTTGTGACTAGTAATAAACAAATTGAAATTAACGAGATATGATGGTTGGGTATGTGATCTATATAGGTTTAGCTTCAAAGTAATGTTTCGTTCAACTTGCATATCTCTTCTAAATCATTGTCTTCATTGACCTGTAAGAGATCCACTGCAAGGCCATAAGAGTATTCCCAAAGGAATGTATGCGCATAATCACCACGTCAGCCTACGACGTATTGGCGATTCCAAACTTTGAAAAATCCACAGTTCTATGTTTTGAATCATACAGGAGTACTACAAAACATTTCTCAGTTTCAGGTTTCCTGACGATGTTCTCCTTCCCGTCAGTCGATTGTGTTATCAATTTAAACTAGTAAATGTACGCGAATTCCGAAAAATTCGTTCGCACATGCCGGAGTTCGAACCTATTATCATTGGAATGATAATTCCACGGATCAAACGACTAGACCACCACTACTTTTCTCTTCTAAATGATCACAGAAATGAAAGTCGGTGGTGTTGTTAACAGCAACGATCCCAATACTATTCATCATAGTAAGAGGTATGGCCTGGAATTCCCGATCCACAATAAATGGAGCTTTCTTAACGATGAACGTGCAAACTTGTTTTTAATCGTAGGTAAAAGTTTTGTGTATGATATTTCTACTCCATAACATTTATGTTCGCAAAGCGCTGGACTTGGCATATAGTGCATTACTTAAACAAATCGGGGTGTGTGCTGACCCCACTTTGCACCTACGTGGGGTTATTTGTACGTCGTCTCTGGTTGTACAACGGAAATCTGTCTTTACTAACTTGTATAATTAAGCTAGAATAACTTTTATTTTTATAGTATTTTTATAGTTTATTGGCTTTAGCGTTGAATATAGTTTTGGTTGAGCCTAAGTGACTAGGGTGACCTAGTCACCTAGATTCTGTCGTTGGTACAGCCACGCTGAAGCTATTACAGGTTTCAGCATAATTGGAACGGCTCATCCGGGGTAATACCACCCTCTCACAGAAAACCGACGTGAAGTAACAGTGTTTGCATAGTTGCGTTTCATTCAGTCAATGAGAGCGCCGGAGGCTCAACTCCCTACCCTCCCCTCTCTTCCTCGTACTCTTTCCCCCATTCCCTTCAAATACAGGTTGATAACACACTTTCAACTCCCCTGGTGTTACAAGTGTCTAAGGATGATGGTGAACACTTAACATCAGGTGACGTGTCTGTCTGTTTACCTGCTATGACATAGAAAAAAACGTAGCACATTAAAGCTGGAGGGATTGGTTCCCAAATGTAGCTGCTGGGAAGTACCGACATGTGTTCGGTGGCAGATTTTCAACTCGAGTGTGGTAGCTAGAACTTAGCTAGTACTTAGCAAAGCCCAATGTTATGGTTTCATCACGGTGTTTCCTTTCACTGGAAAGTTACAACTAAGTTATTATTAAACAATAATATATGACGTGAATTATCGTATCTGAAATTCAAATCCATAATGCTCAGTTTAAACCTCTGGGGAAGGGGAATGGGGGTGTAAGGGGAGGGGAGAGGGGTAGCGGAGGTGGTCTTCCCGCGCTCTCACTAACCGAACGAAAGTACGAAACGCAACAAAGCAAGCACTGTTACTTCACGTCGGTGTTACTGTGGGTCGGGTGACACTACCCCGGACGAGCCGACCCATTCATGCTGAAACCAGTAATAGCTTCAGCGTGAATCTACTAACTATGAGTGGTAGATGCAGCCGTCCTGAAGTGTTGTACTTACCAACATGTAGTATAGGAGCCTGTGTACATGTAATATTTTGTACCTCAACATACGTTTGATTGATTAATAAACTTTATAAGAATGTATATAATTATTGCTCCGTGTGCCAATATGTGTGAAAACCAGTTTTAATGTTAATAATTTAATTTTATAAAGTACTAGCCCCTGCCCGCGATTTCGGTCGCGTTCTCAAAAGGAAAAAACACCCCAATTTTAAAACATTTTTGATCTGTGCTCAGCTCCTATTAGTCTTAGCGTGATGATATATAGCCTATAACCATTCTCGATGAATGAGCTATATAACACTGAAAGAATTATTCAAATCGGACCTGTAGTTCCTGAGATTAACCCCTACAACGACACAATTCACAAACTTTACCTCTTTATAATATTAGTATAGATGAATTTTAAATACACGCTATAATTCATGTGAAAATTGAAAAGAGAATACATTTATTTTATTGTTTTGAGTTTTCACTTCTGTCGGCAGTTCTTATGACTCCCTTGATATTTTATTTAATATATAATACCTACATAGTTTCATAATAAACAATGAGACTATTTTTATTAAGATGAAGTCGCGGTTATTAATAATAACGAAGTCAATTGCTAAAACCACCTTTTCTAACTATATATCTGTGTAAAAAAGAAAAAAAAACGCACAGTACCAAATTAATCCATATTTAATCTATTCATTATATACCACACCATGTATAAGTAGAATATAATATAATATGTCAATAGTAAATCCAATTTTGGTCTGTAGAAAAATATATAATTTCTACAACACATTAAACTTTGTACTGGCAACAAATAGAGAAAGGCTATTGAACTCTTTCAATGAAAATGGATAATGTTGGGATTCACAGAAACTCGTCTTCGAAAGTATTCCCGGTACAATATATTGTATTTTTTTTCTTTATTATTGTTACAAAATAAACTCTCGAACGTACCTACGTGTATTGGATTATATTTATTCAGTATTTTTGACAGGAAACGAAATATTTACATGAAAATGTATAGTTGCACGTGGTTTAACACTTTTTTTTGTATAGCTAAGCTATGTCGGCGTTTAGGGTAATCTCAAACATTTTCTACATTAGGCGGTTGTCATTTGGTTTACCTGTTATGAGTGGGCTTGTGGTGCAGTTCAGTGCGACGCGATATGAAGCTATGCGACGCTACCTCGTGGGAATATTCAGTGCAACTGCATTTTAAACCGTAAATCAGAGAGATAAGTTTTATTTTCCGCTAGTTTGTGCTCAGTTTTCTCAGAAACTTTTGAAAGCCTAGATTATAATAAGGAGTAATAATAAAATTTATCCACAATATATTTCGATATAATACCTGTAGGCGTGTTCCGGAAGATGCATTTCAAAGCTTTCTCTTTCTTGTGTTGCCATTTTCGATGATATTTTTTTTCTTAATTAAAAATAATTACATATATTAAAAGAAGTTTGTAATATCTACACACTTTTCAAAATTCAATTAATTTATTTAAAAATAAATATGTCAATATTTTGAATTTGGAACTCGTAGCTGTTATTATATCTCGTACATCGCTATCGCATCGTCAATTGCGTGCAACGTTGTCCTAAAACGGAGTGTTGATTCGTAAGAACTCATTACAATACCACTTGTATGCCTCCCCCGAAGTAGAGAACTCTCCCAAAAAGGAAATCACGACGGTCCACGATCGGTAAACGCATCTTTGACACTTCCCATGTTATTTTCATTACTTGTATTATTAAAAAATAATATTCGAAACTAATATTTGGATATGTGATTTAAATTTTGTGGGGGGGTTTCTTTATATATATTCTGTTCGACTTAAATGGATTCACGGTGTGTATGTACGGTCCGTGAAAACATATAATGCGTCAAAGGATCTTTGTGGTTAATCAGAGTTGGGAATAATATTTGCTTGTAAGTCCATTGTTACGTATGTTTTGTATGATTCGTCAGTTTATTTAGAGAGTGGAGTGTGATACTTACTTTATGGTATGGTACCTTACACACATTAAATCTTCGTCTCATGAAAAAAATGAATGAAGCATGTGTATAGGTAGTTTTTTTATTTCTTCTAATGGTAAATAAAAGGTACATATGGTAGTAACTGTTATCAATTACTCTGCCTAGGTTAGCTTTGATTAGCACAGTTGACAGACACGTAATACACGTTTGAATTCGTTAGGCTCACATGCCAGTACATATGTGTGTTTCACGAATTCTTATATGTATAAATAGATAGCTAAATTTAGCTTAGACAGACGTGTTAAGCTGAATCCAAGTCAAGAACCGAGGTTCGACCACTCTGGCACTAAGCGGGAAAGTGCCTTCAACGCAAGCTTTAGATTAAAAAGGTTGTCAGTTCGAAAGAAAGCTAATAGCGAATAACCAGCAGTGGATTATATTGCAATCGGTAACAACGAAACTTTGAGTGTGAGCGATGTGAAGTGCTTTCCTTTCACACGTATGAGTTGTTGCATTATACTTGCTTATTCGCACTTTGCAATAACACCGGCCGAAGTTTGCAATAATTAACTGCTGGATAATGATATTTTGAGTGATTTTTTATCCTTTGTATACATTATTATTTGTTGTAAGTTCCTACTTGTAGTAAAAAAATAATTAATCTGCAATATGTTTAATTAATTATATGTTTTCTATATTCACATACCAATAGTATCAACCGCCATTATGTTCAACGGTCAAACAAGGAACACGTTTTTAATAGTTTTTGGTGCTAATATTTTGATTTTTCTCTATTGCTATATTCAGATTTAACTTTTTCAGGTACACTTGGTACAAATAAACGTTTTTTGTTGCAGTGCGACGTGGTAGCGGCCAATCAATTCCAAGTGGAAGTGTAAAGTAACGTACACTACAATATTTTTAACATGTGTGCAAAATTTTGAATACGCTCCAATATATTGTATCATTCGAAGCAATGATTCTTGTAGGTGGTAAAGCCACGCTTTTGTAGGCGGTAGAGCCACGTTTGTAGGTGGTAGAGCCACGCTGAAGCTTTGATCATGAATGGGTCGGCTCGCCCGGAGCGGTACCACCTGACCCACAGAAAACCGGCGTGAAGTAGCAGTGCTTGCATTGTTGCGTTTCAAAGCCCTCTTCCCTTCCCCCCCCCCACTCCCAACACAGGTTGGCAACGGACTTGCGACTCCCCTGATGTTACAAGTGTCTATTGAGGGTTGTGATCACTTAACATCAGGTGACCCACGTGTTCATTTGCCTCATATGATATTAAAAATAATAATATTATAACTAAAAAGCTGTACATAACGTATGTACCTACATGATATTTTGACAAAAAAATGGCATGACATCGCACACATACATAAAGTAATATTATAACGTCACACTGTCGTAGATAAAATGTAGAAGTAAGATGGCATATTGTCAATATCGGTGGTAAAAAAGAAATAGTTATATGTTGCTTACATACGGGCGGATTGACGAGGCACCCGTCAAGAATAAGCAAGTTAGCCAAGTTTTAACAAAGTGCTATCGTAGCGCTTATGACGTATCTACAGCTTTTTTTTTTCCGAAGTGACTACGCTATTGACCCAGCACGGTCTTAACAGCTTCACCGGACTACTAAGGCGAGCGCTTAAGGCACTCAGCCGATTTTATTTTGGCAACCAGCTCAAGGGTGCACGGTACACCTCGGCTTGGATGTTGCCTGTTACATGCAAAATCGCGACCTATCTTAGCTAACCTAGCTAACTATTCATATATGTAGTTGTTGAAACGAATATGTGTACCAAGCATACACGCCTCAACAACTCCTCCATATATTTATTATCGGAAAATTGAGTTTTTCAGTTCCATAAGGGAAAAAAAGTAAACCCTTTCACTTTCATGTGTAAGCGTGTAGTTGTGCACGTGTGTGGGGGTGATCGTGTAGTGTTGTAGCAGTGATGTATATTTGTGTGTCACCGTATCGCGCAAGCAACGCACTCAAGGGCTCCCTACCGTGGGATCGAACCTAGCCTTGAGCCGCTGCCGTGGGTGGCCTAATCGGGTGCGTATAGCTATTCAATTATAATATCATTGGTTCGGAACTATAATGTTTGAGCTGGTATCAAGATATCCTGACCCACGTTTGCTTGTGAAACTTAATTTTCTAAAGGAACTTTACAGTTCAATAAGCGATCGATAAGCCGCCTCTCTCGGCGAACCTCATAAAACAACATTGTTTACGTCTCTCAACAATGGGAGATAAATATTAAATGTTTATCATCTCGCACTGACACCGTGTTATTTGCTTGGAATACTCTGCGGTTTATCCGTTATGTAAGCTCTTCATTTCGTAAGTCTATAGCCATGCTGCGTTTGTAGAGTGTAGGCAGAGATGGAGATCTAATCAAATCAAGTCAATAACACTTTATCCTCCTAAAGCCCAAGCTATAATGATTGAGATGAATTAAAAACCCCCGGTGTTATTACAAAAAAGTTAAATACGTATTGAGTACTTGCTTTAAAAAGGTTACGTTTTGAATGCACCGCGCTCGCTGAATGTTCGCCATTATGTTCTTTTGTCTCGCTTTGGTTAGGTTAGAATAGATTTACGAAAAAAGGATAACGCGAACTTGCCTCGGGCGATCGCAGTGCAATTTGTACGAAACCTTTATAAAGCAAGTGTTTAATACTTATTTAACTTTTTTGTAACAATACCTCCAGTGTCCAATATGTTTTTACATGTTCCGGCCCACGCATTTTATTCTTTTTGGATGAAAAACTAAACCAAAATGTTTTATCACTTGTTTAGTTAAATGTTCATCGGGCTTTTAGATGATCCTGAGTTTTAAATGAAAGGATATTTTTGAAAATCCTTTATTGAATAATATGGTATTCATCACAATATTAGGTGAGGTTACAGTTAGCGGAAGGATTGCACTAAACGTGACATGGCTGCATTTAAGATTCCAAACAGCCAATGAGAGGAATTAGCCATGGACCGTGCTAAATGGTGTCGCCTAATTCACGAAGGTCAATCAAAGCACGACACGACTTGGTTTTGGCAACTGGAAGAATAACGTATGAGGCGTCACGAGCAGGCTTCCTACCCCCGTCCACCTGGGGGTACAGATGTATACACTTGCCGAATTTGCGGCCGAACAATTCGTTCCCGGATCGCTTTTGTGAGCCACCTACGAAAGTGCCGCCAGAATGCTACTTGAATCATCCGCTAGAGATGAAAAGGCCTATAACTAACTACAGTTGGCGTGAAACCTTGAATGTAAATCATAGTATACACTGGGCTTCCAGGACATGAGTTCTTTTTTAATCTTGGGCCTGAATGCTACATATTAGTTTGCACAATAAATTATGCATCTGTTCTTTTGAAAAAGCACTCGTTAACGTCAAAGCTACCACCGTTTCGGAAAAAAAGTTATGGAAGAAAACCGGCAAGAAACACGATCTGGTCTCGCTTTTCATAATAAATATTTTTATTAACATAAATACTTACATTTGTTTTTCGCGGATGGACAGAGGTAGACGTCATGCGTTATTTTGAGCCAATAAAACGTACTTTCTAGTTCAGTCTTATTATATCACTTAACATAGAAAATTCAAATAATTTATCAGCCATAATCTAAGCTCTAGTTTGCAATCCTTCATTTAGACTCACTCATAGAAAGAGTATAATATTTTAACTGACCCTAACTAATATATATTGGATCGATCATCGTGAGATTTTCCATACAAGTAGTCATGAGTACTTAAAAAGGTACAGAGTACTTTCTATCTAGAAAAAATATATACTATTCCAGAGCGATTAAATTCAATAAAGCAGTGCTGCCGTAGATTTGTTGAGGCTTAGTTATGTATGAGTGGTATACAAAGTGAATTATCCCACCTTGAAACCGATATATTGAAATAATACGTAGTTAGTTGGTAGATTGTTCTGATTAAAACTACATTTTATGATGACAATTTTAATCCATCATTGAAGTAATCTCGTACAGAATTTGAATACGAACGCGAAGAATTAATTCCTATTTCTAAAAAATCACTTTTATTCGTCTCCTTTAAAGTCATCCTTGAACCTCTATATCATCGGTTCAAATACACTATTACTGTCACATATTGGCATTTGCGAGCGTCCAGTATTATGAATGGCAAACGTTTCATCGTTTAGCAGTGTTTGCGAGGTCTTTGTCCACCTTTTGAATACAATAACTATATGGATTTACGATGGCATTAATTGCTTTTCTTCGTACTGGTACATTGGAGGGACAAGAATCTCGATCGTTTCCTTTTGATTCTTCATTTTTATTGTTTAAAGCATAGCGTTTGACAATAACCTTATCAGATTTTAAGTAACGATGTGGTTGAAACTGCTACACGATCACCCCCACACACGTGCACGCCTACACACTTACACATGAAAGTGGAAGGGTTTACTTTTTTTCCTTTATCAAACTGAAAAACTTTCGATTTTTCGATAACAAATATATGGAGGAGTTGTTGAGGCGTGTATGCTTGGTACACATATACGTTTCAACAACTCATACATATATGAATAGTTAGCTAGGTTAGCTAAGACAGGTCGCGATTTTGCATGCAACAGGCAACAGCCAAGCCGAGGTGTGCCGTGCACCCTTGAGCTGGTTGCCAAACTAAAATTGGCTGAGTGCCTTAAGCGCTCGCCTCAGTAGTCCAGTAAGCTGTTAAGATCTTGCTGGGTCAATAGCGTAGTCATTTCGAAAAAAAAAAAAATGGTTGAAACTGATACACAACATTTTTAAGAGCCTGATAAATGCAGCTGTCGCAGGATTTCTATTCAGCAATCGATTTGAGGGTTGAGTATTGTAATTAGGCCAACCCTCATTATATATGGCTTTGTCACAACATCCTCCTTCACTAAAAGTTCAAGGCCACCTTACGATTCAAACCAATTTGAAATAAATCGATCATAATTTAATTGGACTATAGTACATGTAAATTTAAACTATGTAAAATAAGCTCAAAATTTACCTATATGTTAGATTGTTTTTAGGCTTCACCTAACATGTTTAATAAATAGCAGTAGATTAATAGGTAACTGCAAGATTTGCATGACTTGCTAGACTCTTCCTACAAGACTAAGATTAAAGCCGAAGGGCAATATCAAGACCAAGATCAGGTGTATTTAGGCGAGACCAATCTAGGTCTCGTCTTGGTCTTACATTCGAGTAGCACTATACAATTCCAATCCACCCAATATCCAAGCAAGTTACAATAAAGTCATCGTCAATCAAATGGAATTATTAAAAATGTGAATTAATGTCTTACTCATAACTTTCACGATTTTTTTTTTTTCGAACTGACTACGCTATTGACCTGGCAAGGTCTTTACAGCTTCACCGGACTACTAAGGCGAGCGCTTAAGGCACTCAGCCGATTTTATTTTTGGTAACTAGCTCAAGGGTGCTCGGCACACCTCGGCTTGGCCGTTACCTCGAAAAACCCGATCTATCCTAGCTAAACTATGCTAAGCTATACATGTATCCATTTTTGGATCATGCAATTAAAATTGCATGATACAACAACACAACATGTAATTCGAAAGGAGGTAAACTAAATCTACTCGATTCAGTTCGATAAGGGAAAAAAAGTTAACAAAAACAACCCTTCCACAGATGTGTAAGGTGCGTGTCTGAATAACTGTGTATGTGTAAAATCGATGTGGGTGTGTACTGTATCGCGAGACAATATCTTTGCGACTACCCGAGTAGCCACGGACAAAAATACTGCCAGGATTACGCGATCAAACAATGTGCGGGTAAGAAAACGAGAGCTCTCTGCCTGTGACGCACGGGACAGAGATTCGCGATGTGGCCGGCCACAGAAAATTTAAAGAGATCGAATTTACAGTTTAAGCGAACGAGGCCGGCGTCGGGATCTAAATATAGAAAAGTGATATTATTATTTGACGATTTTAGGGGAAGAAGACGTAAACACACGAGTTTACTCTTTCTTATATTGAAAATTATTATTTTTTCGCGACGGCGGCACGGGCCAACCGTTGAATCGTTGCCGCGATGGCGGGGAATTTCGCGATCGCGCGAATGGGGCCCTGTTTGGGGTCGTTCGCGACCTCATCGTAAAAACTTTTACGATACTTTCGATGATTTAATTACTTCTTTCTCTAAAAGTAAATTTGCAAACCAATGGCATCAGTTACAAGGATCTTAAGGGCGATCTATAAACCACATTAGTGAGTCTACTAGGTTCTATGTCGTTGGAGCTAGTTGCAATGAGGTTGTCTTCAACAAAATTCAGCATTAATTCTAATTATTCAATTTTGGAAAATAAAATTAACGAAATAGAGTCTGCCTCTTGTCTCAATATTAAAAGAAATAAAGCACAAATAACAAATCATCGAAACAAATGGACACAAGAGCGCGTTCTCGTAAGCATATTGAAATATTGTCTCGTAAATGTCGAACGTCTGCGGGCTCGTTCTGCTAAACCGAACGATTCGAGATTGACTCCCATGATGTATGTCTTCATTTGTCGGGCTCCGATATTGTAGCGTATATACTATTTTGTCGTTTGGAAATTAATCAGTGGTCTTTATTGCGTTTGGAAAAGAGATGTTTTTAAATACAATTTCGGCATTTGAATGGAAATTAAGTTTGCAAGTGGTGTTTTCGAGAGTTCATTTCTGACCACAACGATATGATGCGATGGGTCTGGAGGTATGATTTAATGATTCGGATATTGGTGTTGTTTCTTGAAATGTTTAAATATTTCTCGTTGTTGCTTAATTTTAATTTAAAATTTTATTCCTTTGTCTTATTATAAATATTTTGGTGGAATTCTGTACAGTATTTTTTTATTATCTTAAAAATAATGGCGGCACAGGATTTTTTTTATTAAACATCGAAACGGTTTGAATCGAACGCATCTCAAATTCTCCTATTCTCAAATTACATTATAGTTATGCGAGCTCAGACAACAAGAGAGATTGCACACAGTCGCTCGCACATGGCATCGCGTCGCCACGTCTCACACACTCATTATGCCAACAATGAGTTCACCCTCACCTATAAACGTTTCACATTAAAAAGTCACCCGCGACAAAAACTTTTTTCTATTAAATATTAATAATATTAATTTTCAGGAGTATCGATTGAACGATATAGAAGTTTTTTTTTTTCGACCTGACTACATTATTGGTCTTGAAAGGCCTTAACAGCTTCACCGGACTATTAAGGTGAGCGCTTAAGGCACTCAAATATAGAAGGTACTTTGCTATGACGCTATTAATCGCGAGTTACTTTTCATATGCATTTTCCATGAAAAAAAGATTACGGTGTACCAATTTTCTGTCTGTGGTCAATACAAATATATGCATATGGATTTGCAATCTAATAATTTTTTTAGAAGTACTCCATAGACCGTGTTTATCGAAGAAGGAAATACAAATAGACTTTTTTCAAGGAAAATACATTTATTTAGGGAAGGCGTAACCTTGTAGCATTGCAGTCCTATTTACGGAGATTCATAATGCATCTATTAAAAGTTTTGGCAAAACACAAACATAGTTTTCTAAGACTTGCGTCTTAAAACATAAAGTATATACTCCTGTAACCGCTGGGGAGAAGTTACGACTATTTTGTATAGAGTTGCGAAAGTAATAAACGCAGAAAGTTTTTATTCCTCAATGGATTTATAACGACAAGGCACGAGATTGAATTTTGTTGTTCCATTGTTGTTGAACAAGTGTATTTTAGTTTAGTTTTGGTCGTTAATTATTCCTAAAATGTTTTAACAGTTTTTTTTTTAACTTTATTTTTGGCAATCAATCTTTCCGATTATTACTGCCATTGTCACGTAGTCAATAATATCACAAACTTCGTGCGATCATTCCAATATTAAGCATCGTGTGAAACCATATTCTAACAAGATGGTGGATCCCTTGCTAGAACCTTCCAGGGAGTTTTTGTGGCATCTCAGAATTTTATGCTCCGTGTTATTATTTTCCATTCACTTCACTTATGAATAATAAACTAACTATATTACGTAAAACACCACCAACTTTACACAATATATAGTCAAATAACACAAGATTATGAATAAAATATAAAATCCACTACATGACAGACTAAAATCCCGCCAAAAACTCCGTTTTAACAGTTGTTTTCGTATCATTTTTTTTTATATTTAAATCTCCTTCCTCTTTTATCTACTTTGGAAGTTTTATGGTTAAACTAGCCATCGCTCCCGACTTGTGTCTACATTTATACCTTTATAAAATGACTAGTCCTTTTTTTTTCGAACTGACTACGCTATTGACCCAGCAAGGTCTTAACAGCTTCACCGGACAACCAAATAACTAGCCCCTGCCCGCGACTTTGTTCGCGTTGTAAACGTTCCTTTGGGCTAACACTAACACGTAGCATCTCTAAAAAGGAAATAAAATTCCGATTTTGAAACATCTTTCATTAGTGCTCCGCTCCTATCGGTTTTAGCGTGATGATATGTAGCCTATAACCTTTCTCGATGTATGAGCTAACACTGAAAGAAACTTTTAAATCGGACCAGTAGTTCCTGAGATTACCCCCTACAACGCCACAAACTCAGAACGTCACAAACTTACAAACTTTACCTCTTTATAATATTATAGTATAGATTAACTATAGTATAGATGAAATATAACATTAATAGAATTTAATGGTATATGCTGAGTGCGTCAAAATATGCAACTTATTTGACCGATTCTTTATGTTCTGGTTAATTTAAACGATATATTACCCGATTAGGCCGATTAGGCCTCCTTCCCGATTAGGCCTCCCACGACCCCGATTAGGCCTCCCACGGCAGCGGCTCAAGCCTAGGTTCGATCCCTCGGTGGGGAGCCCTTGAGTGCGTTGCTTGCGCGATGCGGTGACACACAGATATACATCGCTGCTGCAACACTACACGATCACCCCCACACACGTGCGCGCCTACACGCTTACACATGAAAGTGAAAGGGTTTACTTTTTTCCCTCATCGAACTGAAAAGCTCTCAATTTTCCGATATTAAATATATGGAGGAGTTGTTGAGGCGTGTATGCTTGGTACACATATACGTTTCAACAACTCATACATATATGGGTGGTTAGCTGAGTTGGCTGGGATAGGTCGCAATTTTGCATGCAACGGGCAACAGCCAAGCCGAGGTGTGCCGTGCACCCTTGAGCTGGTTGCCATGATAAAATCGGCTGAGTGCCTTAAGCGCTCGCCTTAGTAGTCCGGTGAAGCTGTTGAGACCTTGCTGGGTCAATAGCGTAGACATTTCGAAAAAAAAAAAAAAACTATATATTTATAAATTATAGGCTATGTGCTATTCTCATATATAAGCTATATTACTGTGAATTCGTAACAAAATTAGTTAAGTAGTTTTTGCATACCAGAGTAACTTCATCCATTACGCATCCATTTTCAGAAATATTCCCTTCTATGTCCTTTTTTTGGGAATCAATATTCTAGGTTATTACTACTGTCGTAGAGTATGTAATATTACAAGTCACTTGACATAATATCAGTATTCTAACTAAATGGTGCCGTCCCTGTTAGAAGTTTCTAGGGAATTTCTGTAGCGTCTCAGATTTCATGTTATGTTTCATGTCATTCCAAATGATTCAAACGCGACTAATTAAGATCCTGGCAAAAAACATTATTCTTATATACTGTTAGTTGTGCCGGCGTCTTCGTCCGCGTGGAACCTGATGTTCAAAACAGTAACTATTAAAATCATCCGAATGTATCAAGTCTAATTACTATCTAGATTTCTCTCGTCCTTAATTCGTCATTAAAATTACAATAGCTTTTGATAGACTTAACCGATTTTAATAAAGCAAAGTGTCATGGTTACTTGAAGATGTACTTTAAAAATTTAAAGGTTTTATCATAAACGCAGTCCTTTAGAAGAAATGCGTGATAAAACAACACGCATTACCAAAAATGATTGAAATATATGTTATTACTTATTCCTAGTATGGACAGTACTATACCTGCAATATTTTTTTTTTACAAAGATTTTAAAATCAAAATTCTTATTATATATATTATTTATACCTTAATAGAGTTGACCAATCCAAAGCGATACGACAACATGTTACTTGCATGTTTCACAGTACTACATCTTGTGCGTCTTCGGCCGTCGGCTATCTTTGACATTCGCTACCAGGATGTCAGCTACGATCTTGTAGAACATATTTAACATCATGCTGCGAATTTGAATTATAGTTTTAATAAGAATTCATTATAAAATCTGGTGGGAATAGTCGAGCCATCTCAAGCGTAATTAAAAATGCCAACAAATTTTTCTTCGTAAAATTAGCTTTGAACGGACAGATGTCAATGTTTATAGATTTTAATTTTAGGGTACTTTTTAACGAGATAGTTAGGAACGTCTTGAAAGAAAGACTATGAAATTGTGAGACACGTCGTAATTAAATTAGTTGTCCTTTCTATACATATGGGTTTGAATGCATGCACTTGAGGTTTTAAATCTATGTCCAAGCATTCATCAGTCTATATTGATTTAAGAAACCTTGTGGCGTAGAAGTTAGCTGGGTCAATAACGTAGTCAGTTTGAGAAAAAAAAAGTTGTGGGCATTATTGTCAGCCTATAAGAGACCCATTGCAGGGCCATAACCGAAGGAAGGTACGGACATAATCACCACGCCAGCCCACGACGTATTGGCGATTTCAAATTCGGAGACATTCACGGTATATATTTTCCTACATGTGATGGTACTACAAAAACATTTCTCAGTTTCCAATTACCTCGCGATATCTTTGATGTGAAACGTCTATAGGCGAGTTTAAGCCTGATTGTTGTCGTGGCGTTATAGGCCGTGTGTGTGAGACGTGGCGACGCGATGCCATGCGCAAGTGACTGTGCGCAATCTCTCTTACCACACTGAGCTTGTATACCTATAGTGTATACAGTATTATTTACTACGTTACATATACATTTCACATCTGCCAGGATTCCCGTGATGGCTCAATACTTTTTTTCACCGAATTCTGAAAAATCTCCGGTACATGCCGGGGTTCGTAAAAGGTACGTAATAATTTAAAGGAAGAGTATAAATAAAAATTATTAAGTATAAACTTAGTGAATACTTTCGATCAAACACAGGTATTTACGACCCTTCCAGTATTACACATTCCATGTTATTAAACTATACAATGAGATATACAATGTAAGCTTTGTTCTGCAAGCTTCGTATCTGTCAGCTCGAGTTAGTGTCTACTCGGGTTTTAATTTCATATGTATACGTGACGTCACCGAGCGACGCTCGATATAATCCCTTCTCTATATCGAAAGTACCGTCCGCATAAATAACATAATTTAATTTTAAACTTGAAGTACATTAGCACAACTTGATAGTTTATTTGCATCTAGCGACACATGACTGACTATATAGAAAATGCCTCAGATATGACGAAAAATCCTTCTAGTGATAGGTAGTGTTTAGCTTTTAGTAAACTTTGCAGTGAATTTTGCAAGCTAGGTTACTGGATAGCCGTTATTCGAATATTCTTGTTCGGCAGTCACTTATGATTAAGGATATTAGATTTCCTAAAAATACTCGAAGTATACAAAAAATATCATAGGTATTCACGATAATTTGTATTTTATTCTCATTTCATACATTTTATTATTTATTATGCGACCCAAGGTGGTAACACTAAGTCTAGAGATGAATTGGATTAGTTATTCTACAGCCTGTATCAATACATACTAGTAGGTGCTTGGCTACACGATTCCAATATAAGTGTGGCGCAAACAATTAATTATCATTATCATCTCATACCCGATTTCATTTAAGTGAAAAGGTTTTAAATGAGTGTAAAAGTATTACAAAACTTGTCGTGCTGTATGAATATGTGTGCTGGGTTAGGGTTAGGGTAGATATATGGTATAACCAAAATACAAAGGATTAAGAATGATATGACAAAAGAAAACTGAAAATAACACTAATAACGGAAGAGTTAAAGAGTAGTAGGTTAGCATGATGTCCCCACATCATGAGAAAATATGAATATATATATTCAGAAAAGTTTAAAGCATGGAGGTGGATGGATGTAAACTTAGAGAAAGACCCAAGGTATGAATGGATTTTGTGAAAAATGATATGTGCACAACAGGTGTGAATACTGAGATGACATCACAAAGATGAGTGAAAGAAAAAAACATGTTACGGGAATCCTACTTACGGGAATTATACTTATATATTATACTTATCCTATATAAGGGTAAGAACATGATAATTTGTTTTAATTTAATTTATTATTACATATTATAAAATAAAGTCCTCTGCCACGTCTGTCTGCCTGTCTTTCTGTCTGTCTGTTCGCAAGAAACGCAGTAATTACTGAACGGAATCCCATGCGGTTTTCACCAGTCGAAAAAGTTATTCACGAGAAAGGTTTAGGTTTATAATGTGTCACTTTTTTTATATCAGAGCAAACAACGTCTGCTCGCCCGGCTAGTCTATACATTAATAAGTATGATAATCTAACTATTACATATTTGTAAAAAAAAATGTTGCTGGTGTCTTTGAATATGTAATAAAATATGTTTTAATACTCATTGCAAAATGATAAAGCATATTCTCGAGTAGAATTTAGTCTTGGTTTCGTTACAATCACTTCACTCTATCAAAAAATATAATTTTAATGACGACACGACTTAAGTACGTAGTAGATAAGCAAATGGACTTAATACATGTAGATGATTTTAATGGTCAATGTTTTTTGATATCCGGTTCCACGCGGACGGAATCGCGGGTACAGCTAGTTTAATATAAGACTATTCAATACTCATCGAGAGGAAATTATAAAATTAAATTAAACTATTAGATTCGTTTGCAGACCATACCTACAACAGTTACGCACGTCCTTAAGTGTAAGCGTTCGCAAACACTATCCACAAATTCATTGTCGCCGATACAAACTTATCGCGTCCGTATTGTTGTAACGTTGCTAGTGACGCTTTTCACTTTAATTCTCTATTGTCATGATTATGTTATACGAGTGATTTCATCACACTGTTCTTTATGGAATGTAGTTATTATGTAACGAGTTATTTTATATATTTTGTTATCGATTTGTAGAGTTTTTCTTTAAGTTTATCCGATAAACTTAATTAGGTAATATCATAAAGAACTATGGAACCGGACCCGTTTCCTCGTGGCTTCACACCCAGTTTGCGACGTATTTACGATTTTTAGAACGTACGGCGATACTACAAGAATATTTCTCGGGACCAAGTTTTCTTACTTATGTTAAACTATGTTTTCATTCACCGCCAGCCGTTAACAATTTAAACTAGAAAATCTACGCAAATTCCAAAAATTAGGTAAATACATTATTATATAATTATATACCCAATTTCCTTTTACATAAAATATAGTAATTTAGTATTCATTTACACAAAAACATTGAAGACAATTTGAAAAAACTATTTCACTAAACGTTTCAGTACAAACCATACGAAGAATAGACAATGGCTGTCAAACTTCTGTTACGGTAGTCCCCACGAAATCCACGCTTTAGTGAACGCAGCTACAAGTACGCGGAAAACAAAGAGGCATAGAGAGAGGCATTTATATTTGTCATTTCTTTGTTTGTGTCACCGCTGTCAGTGCTCTGCTATGGTAATAAGCGTATGCTAATACGGTTGACTGTCTGAACTGCATTTATGAAGAAAATTATGACTCTTCTTACAATGGAAACTTCGACTTACGCAATTTATGCCTAAACTACAGATTTCAGTGATCAAACATAATTTGTTGGCCTTTATCAGCCAATTTTGCCTAATTTTATCTATAACACAGGCCTACGATGTATAACTTTTTATTTTACCTTCGAAAACTAATAATAGTCGATACAAATTTCAACGATTAATTGTCGATACACATTTGAATACAAATAACATAATTATTAATTACAATCTCTAGTAGCACTGAACAAATACGGGTAACTTCCCTGAATGTTTACATACTAACATTTTAGACGTTTCTTTTTTCATATACAAATCCTATTACTCACCAAAATTAAAAATCAGTTTAGTTTTGACGAAACATCTCAGGCTTATATAATTTATTATTTGGTATTAAATTATTTTTAATTTTGTAACGTATTAACGCTTTTGTTTATAAGTAGATTTTATTTATTACCAGCTATTGCCCGTAGACGTACTAGCATTAATGTATTTTTTATTAGTCCCTCAAATATAGTATTTTTTTCTGAATAGAATTTTTTTGTACAAAATGTTCGCAAATTGACGTGACGTGAAAATGTAACAAAGAAACAAACAGACTCACGTTTGCACTAATAACATTATTAACGTTTTGTAAAAATGGCTCGTTTTAAAACATTCAACTTAATTGTGTCAATAATCAATTAGTTTTTAAAGAATTAATTTAATTCTGTTAACGAGTTGACCTCTCTGCGAGCTATACTTTCATTCTCCAATGTACACGTATAATAATGAAAAGTAATTGTTTCACACAACAATACAATATGAATACATAACCAAGACACGACAGTGAATACACAGAACAATGGTTCCATGTATTCAAACATAAATTGAGACGTATTCGACAAAGTAACTCATTAATTTTCAAAGTCGAGTAGACGCTACATTAACTCGTAGTAGCTGTGAGACAATAGAAACTAGCGAAGACTGACCAAGTGTTTGTAATGACAATGAGACAAGCGTGTTACACGCTTATACATGTTCTTGTTATGGTAATAGTTGTACAACGTGTGTGAGGACAATTGCTTTAGACTCGTGAAAGCCTTTTCTGTTTCGACCAGGGGCTTGTCGGTAAGGTTGAGAATCTTTGGTCTGTTGTTTATAAATAGTCTGCATTCGTAAGTCACTTTCAGACTTGCGTTGGGATAACAGTTAATAGAAATTTTTCTTTTGATAGCCTCGGCTCTAAATGTACAATTATATAGTAGACACCAGTAGTCATCTACGGCTTGGTGTGTGTTAGTATTTGTACTAAAGATTACAACACATCTGTGTGTAGCTTTGGCGGTTAGTACAGCTCATCGTGCAGTATCACATATCATGGTGGTCTTGTTTTGATCAGTGGAATATCAGGTTCGAATCTCGGCACGTACCAACGAATTTTTGGAATTAGCGTACATTTACCAATTCAAATTGGCAACACTATTGACTGTGAAGGAAAGCATCGTGAGGAAGCCTGAACCTGAGAATTTTTTTTTTAGTATCACTGCACGGGGGAAAGCTATAGGACTGCGGATTTCTCGGAGCTTAAAATCGCTAATATGTAGACTGGCGTGGTGATTATACCGATACCTTCCTTCGGGAATAGGCATATGGCTCTGCATTGGGTCTTAATTAAATCAATTTAAAAGGACAATTACATTTTTCGAAAAGTGGCATGTCTCTCAGTGTCTTATAGGTTACACTTTGGAGAGTGTGCACGCACATGAATTACATGATATAATTCCACCGTCCCCATTCCATCTGAGGACGACTAGACGCCGTGAGGGTTTCCACCCTTACATGGTTGATATTCCCATAATTCGTATGAAGCGATTTGCTTCCACATTCATTATACGTACGGCTAAGAAGTGAAACTCACTCCCGGCGTTTGTCTTCCCGATATCTTATAACTTGGGAGTCTTTAATAGTAGAGTGAACAGGCGTCTAGTGGGTATGTACGATACATCGTCGGCCTCATCGTCACTTACCATCAGGTGAGATTGTGGCCAAGCATGTGAGCACCTCTTGAATATAAATACATTTCAATGTTCTTGATTATATTTGCCTTCATGTTTTTTCCATAGGTTAATATTAGTTTTTATAAATGAATTCATTTTCATACTTTCATATATTCTTGTTCTATTTATTTATTTAGTGGTGGTAGAGCCATGCTGAAGCTATTACCGATTTCAGGATGAATTGGTACTACCACCCGACATACGGAAACACCGACGTGAAGTAACAGTGCTTGCATTGTTGCGTTTCGTTCTGTCAATGAGAGTACTTGAGGCTCATGTCCGCCCTCTTTCCCCTCCCCTTCTCTATCTACCCATCCCCTCGTCACTCCTCTCCCTTCCACCTTCCCCAAACAGAGGCTGGCAAAGGACTTGCGTCTCCGTTGGTGTTGCTAGTGTCTATGGACGGTGGTGATCACTAAACATCAGGTGACCCACCTGTTCGTTTGCCTCTTATCATATATATAAAAAAAAAAAACATTTTTCTTTTTCAAATGTTTATGAATATTTAATGTTGAATAATTTATTTATTCAATATTATTAATAGTGTTAGTTATATCGATGTGATGAAGAGTTATAGATTTTCAGTCCTGTATGTTCCATCTCATTATTGTTATTGTATTATTCTATTAAAATCAAAATCAAAAATTCTTTATTCAGTTTAGGCCCTAATAAGGCGCTTATGAACGTCAAAAACTACCACCGGTTCGGAAAAAAACCCAGCCATCGAGAAGAACCGGCAAGAAACTCGATCGGGTACAGTTTTTTTTACATATATTTAAATACATCATACAGCTTATAGTGGATGCACAGAGAGGATTCAATTCCAGACATCACTATCGTTCACATACTGATCCACTCTATAATATCCTTTTACACTAACACCCGCTTGACATGGCGCTTAAATTTGCAGTCCGGCAAATCGGTAACATGTTTTGGGACTTTACTGTAAAACCTAAAATCATAATTATATAATATGATATCCCCTTCAGAAATATAACTAACCGAAACGAAACGCGACAATTGTCGCAAGTCACTGTACTTCTTGACTGTACTTATTGACTGTTACATTGTCCACTACAGTAATTTTTTTTTAATAAATAAATAAATTGCTATTAATGTATATACCGATTACAGTGTAACATCCTACTGTGTTAGTGGAATCCATCGCGTTGAGTTTATTGAAGCTTAACGCAAGCTAACAAGAACAATATGTTTCGCGCTTAGTTACACACGGGATTTAAATTCTCGTTGGGGTGTAAACGAATGGGTTACATGTCGTGGGGTTATTATGGCTTTTAAAGTATGTTTATTTATTTTTTAGTTTAAAAAATATATTAGTAATTATGGTATGCTAAATCATCAAAAATCAAGAGGTATCGTAGAGTATAGCTTCCTGAACAGAAATTTGGATATGTAGTTTTATCTGAGTTAAAAGGTTTATACGTCACTCCCTACTTTAAAGATATTTTGGTCGGAATATGTTGCTTTCAGGTATATGACAAATGTATTTCAGTCGAACGAGATCACCCTATACCAAATATGATACTGACCGTGTAGACCAATTATATTATAACTGCTTCGTATAAGTTATGTTGTACGCAGTAGAATCTCTTATAGTTTTTGTCGTATGTTGTTTATGCATAGTTCTTATCTGCATTGGTATTTGACTGAACTCTTCCTAAACGACTGGACAAATTTTCATTCAACTATTTGTGTGCGTTTAGGTGGATTCAAGAATGGTTTATATTCACAATTCACAACAAAGACCCGGTAGGTGACACTCCGTTTGAATTTTAAGATTTTTATACTATCGAGGCAGGATAACGTCGCCAAGTCCCGCTAGCACATTATAAATTCTTTATTTCTAGACTTTTAACTGTTGCCCGTGATTTAATAAGGAATCAAGAACACATTAAAAATCTATTTAGATATATACATATTTAGACAAGCATGGGAGGAGAGGGGGGAAAGCACTGCACTGGAAACAAAACTGATCACTAATTACAGTATATAAGTATGGGTCATTCTATATATTTTAATCTCTTCTAAGTTTTACATTGACATTACCGCGCCACCTACTCAACTCATGGGGGACTCGGCACTTAACAAATCTATCCGGCACGGCCTGCATGCGGACAATTAATTCGCCAATAAAATTTAACATTTGCACAAACACTTGGGCATCGTCCCTCTCTATTTAAGGGTGCGGGGAGTTTGAACCCGAGCGATGTGTTGACTAATTTCGTTTTATAAATATTAGATTTCTTTTCCCTTGTTCTAAAGCTAGTGATGCAGTGATAGTTAAAGTATCCATTTAGTTAAAGAGTTTGTCGTAGTCCGGTTAAGCTGTAAGGACCTTGCTATATCAGTAGCATAGTCAGATCGAGTAATAAAAAAAAGAGTTTGTGTGTTCTATCCTTGAATAAGATACAATTTTCAGTCGAGAGACTTTGAATTTTTCATTGGTTCGATTCTCGACTCACGTGAACTTTAAAAAACAACGATTAATATGGAGTTATTCTTACTAAAAAAAACTAATGTTTTATTCATGTTCTCCTGCAGTCATGGTGTAGATTTTGAAGATAATATGGATATATTATCACATGTAACTTCTTGATAATACTGCTTTCTAAAGGGGAAAGTATTTTTAAATTTGGTTGAGCATTATTTGAGTTTATCCTTTATAAACAATAATATAGTATAATATGAGTCGTTAATTTTCAAAATGAGCCAAAACCAGTTTTAGCCGTTCATAAGATTAAATGTTCTTTTTTTATATGAATACTAGGGCGTTTAAAAAAAATATATTTTTCCTCGGAACCACACTCAAAGTTTTGTTTTAATGCCAAAATAATCCTCTGAAAATATAAGCCCTTAATATTAATATTTAGGTTGTCCGCATCGCACTTTTCGATTTCCCATAAGAATAACACAGGGAAAAAGTTTTTTTCTTTTGATTTTTATAACTAATGAACGATATATGGTATTGCAATACCCATTCATCATTTTTGTAGATAATTTAACGCTCTACAATATAGGTCTGAAGTCAAATTTTGATAAATCAACTCAGTCAAAAGTTATTCAAGATCAAAGTTTAACTTACCCTCAATTCAGCTGTTTTATTGACTGATTTGGCAGAATATTATGTTTTTAGAAAAATTTAAACCAAAACATTTTACAAAATATAAATTATACTTCTGAAAACTGTTAATCTTTATTTCCTGCTTTAATTAAATTTAAATAAAAATCTAGAATCTTGATTGCAAAAAGATCTGAGTAACTTTGTCTCCAAAAATTTCGTTGAGTTTTTCATCAAATTCGATTTGCCATGCGGTTTTTTGGAAGATGATGTTTCAACATAAAAAAATATTTTTTCAACAAAATTACAGCAATATTCGAGAACGAAAGATAATAGTTATCATTTTTCTAACTCTGAGAAGTTAGAAATAAACTTTTCGTTTGTTTTGAAATCCGTAAACTTGAGTAAATTTGAGAGTATTATAAAAAAAACAGCTGAATTGAGGGTAAGTTACACTTTAATCTTGAATAACTTTTGACTGAGTTGATTTATCAAAAATTGACTTCAGACCTTGTTTGTAGAACGTTAAATTCTCTACAAAAATAATGAATGGGTATTGCATTACGATATATCGTTCATTACTTATATAAATAAAAAAAAACTTTTTTCCTGTGTTATTCTTATGGGAAATCGAAAAGTGCGATGCGGACAACATAAATATTAATATTAAGGGCTTATATTTTCAGAGGCCTATTTTGGCATTAAAACAAAACTTTTGAGCGTGGTGCCGAGGAAAAATATTTTTTTTTGAACGCCCTAATGAATACTCATATTTTATACATATAAAATTTGAACTTACTAACGGCAAAAAATTTGTTATTTGTTCACAATGAATAAAGACTGTAAATCTTTAAAAGAGTAGACATCTCATAAATGAGAGATTAAAATTGGATTTTGTTTATTTTGAAAATTAACGACTAATATGTACATGCATCTAAATGAATGTTAGGTGATAAGTACACGACCTTCTGATGTGTTCTTGCATGGATGCCGTGAAATTATACGCGGGTCATTAAATCAAGCAAATTGATGTTAAAACAGTGTGGTTTTTTAAATTATTTAGTTCACTAGAGATCAGATAGTATGCCACAGGGAACTTTATAAATTTAACCAACAATTGACCTATGTGTGGAACATATGTACAGGCAAAGCGCGAGCATTGGCGAGACACGTAAAAAATATTACGTTAAAAAAAAGAATTGTACTCTGTTACGACTTGTCTAATGACGCGCAAATAAATGAAAAACGAATATAATAATTAACATTATATGAATGTGCCTCGAAAATATTTTAACAACAATAGTTCGTTATGAGACCGTGTCTCACCTAAATGAAAAAATATGACAATGGTATTTGAAAGACCGCTATGTCTCACGGCACCCTGTTTACGTGTATAAATCTTTAGATAAACACAATAGTAACAGAATGCATGTGTCACCTCGTTGAATATGTTAATTCATATTTAATATAATAAATTCGTGAGTGAATGAGCGAATGAATGAACGAGTGACCGGCGCGAAGTGCATTCTGTACAGTCTGTGTGTTACCCCATACGAATGTGTCCAACAAAACGGGATAATCCGTTTTATTGCGTGTCACGGGCGGTTAATGTTTATTTATTTATTTTATTTTTTATTGTACAATTGATAACAAAACCGTGATGATTTAACAGTTGGAATAATCCACTTTGGTTTTTAGAATATGCGAATATAGCATTTTTTTTTAAGTCACGGCAGTCTTTGTTAATAGGTACCTACTGCCGAGGAAAATGAAAACTCAAAACAATTTACTGTATAGGTACTATGTTGGTTTTTGAAATCATTGAATTAAATATTTAAATTATTTAACAGTGAATTATTAAAATTTCATTATTTTGTGTATCAAAATTGTTAAGATTAGTCTGGTTTTTAAATCTATTTTATACAGTTTGTAAATTAATCAAGACTAAAAATAACTGCAATTTGAATAAGCATTTTTGCATTTTATATCTTATTTATCGACGAAGATTATGGGCTATCTGAAATCATGCTATGGCATTTGGCAACGTCGTTAATTAGAGTGCGCGAGACGAGAAACAAAAAAGTGCCGAACTGTAAATGCGTATGTCAATGAGGTACCTATCATACCGCGTGACTCAGTCATGTTTTATAATAAATTTGATCAAGCTTGAGAGTGATTAAAAAAAAAACAAATATGTGCCCAATCCGAGTGTTGTTAGTTCATTACAAAAATATATAGTTTTAAATGAACTACTAATTAAATTTATCAGTACTCTGTCTAAATAATATAAAAACTTCCTTGTATAGTTTTAAACACTTTCTCACTCGACTGTACACAATAGATCTCACATCAACCTCTTGGTCGAATTCAGTCCCGTGACGTCACTAGACCAAATTCCGGTCTCCCTAAATCATCGTCAATTGTCCTTATAAAAAAGCTATGCAAATGATAGAATGGCCTAGTCGAGATTAGTACGGTATGAATTGTTGTAATTAGGAGATTTATATGCAAAGCCTTTTTGTGGTGCACATTATTAGTTCATAAAGGGCGGTTGGTACACGTACTAATGTTAGTTTGAATATAAGTCATTACGATATAAGTACACAGTAGGTTAACTTTATTCGTATGTGTAAAATCTAAATGTCGCGCAACTTTATGATGATTTGTAAAATCATTTTTTGTTATTTTATTTTAGACCCTTGCATTTATGAGGATTAAAGGGTAATTAAAACGATACCAAAAATTAATAAATTAAACATGTACACAATATGAAATATGTATATAAAATTATGTTGCATCTGATTCCATTACCGCTCTACAAAGTATTATTTAAAATTGGGGTTGTAAGACAGAAATTGCTTTAACAAATTTACCCGCCTCCTCTCACCTTCCCCTTCTTCTCTTCCCTTCCGCCCCTCGAACCCTCCCCTAACACAGGCTGGCAACACACTTGCGACTCCACTGGTGTTGCAAGTGTCTATGGACGTTGGTATCATTTAACATCAGCTGACGCACATGTGCATTTGCCTCCTATGAGAAAAAAATATATATCTGCGTCCACCCAGCCATTCAAGCGTATCAACACTGAAAAAACATACTCTATAAGTATAAATGTAAAATATAATATCTTATACCTTTAAACAAGCAATTCTTGTATATTTTTATATTTGTATATATTCAGGATCTCGGAAACGGCGTCATCCATTTCCGTGAAACTTAGTATGTGGGTAGTTTCGGGGACGATAAATCGATCTAGGTAGATTTTATTAATAGATTTTTTTTTAGTGAAGATTTCAGCCAATGAAAAAATATAGCTAGATTATGTTTATTTTAATTTAAAAATGTTTTTTTAAGAACCGAGCTAGGCTCGGTCGTCCAGGTACTATAAAAATGGTATATGCAATTATTAAACTTTAAACACATGACATTTGTTAAGTTTTTTTTTTCGAAATGTCTACGCTATTGACCCAGCAAGGTCTTAACAGCTTCACCGGACTACATTAAGTATATTTACATTTTTATCAAGTATTTTACAATACTTACTCTAATATTTTATTATGAAAAATACGGAAAATTAAGTGACAGTTCAAAATTACGAATGATGAGCCTCATAAAACAGTTCAAAGTCATTCGGAAGACTACAGAATTAATAAAGACGGTTTCTACCCTTAAGTAAGATATGTTTTATACTCGAGTAAAAAAATATTTCGCCTAGCACCTGTTCCGGCACTGGCATTTGAGAGCCACTTCCCTCTAAGCTTCGAGCTTCGCCGTCTTGGATCCCATCGTCACTCAACATCATTCCTAGTAAATCTTTAAGAACATGTTATACTTAACAATATTTAAAAAAAGAAATGAAGTTTCTATAGGTACTTTCGTATATTTAAAAACCTTAAAATTGCTAATTTTTGTGAATATGTTTCGAAGTCTTATGTCACCAAAGACAAAGTTGTCGTAATGTTCACTTTTATACTCTACCACGGTATCCCCGACGAGAGCGGTCACTCCTAGCGCGTCAGATTTATGAGTTCTTTTGATTTAATAAGTATATCATAACGAATATTATTTATTGCTTTGAATATTCTCAGGAGTACGACCGTTTGCATGTGATTACGCGACTAATTCTGTGGTTACATCTGCTGTATCACTAAGGTTTAGGAATTATTTCATTTGTATCCAGTGGAGTTTATAAAAAAACGAATATAATACCCATTATTGTGTATTAATTTACATTATTTTAAATTATTATAATCATTTTATGCAATATTTAATCTTATCGGAATGTCTAGTTAATAGAAAAATAGTAAAAAAATAATAATATATGTATGTATTATTGTTAACATAAAAGTTGTTTACTTAAGAATTACGGAAATAATTGTACTTTTCCTCATTACTGCCTCAACTTTTTTATAATATCCTTCTACGTTCATCTAAATTTAATATATATAATAGATAGTAAAGAAAATTTGCAATTTATGTTGTAAAATAAAAATAAAAAAGCTTTAAAGTGCCTGAATTTTTTTACGTATACCACTTTTAAATTTTGACAATCCGGTTACTTAAAGAATTCACATACTAAAGATAGGCAAATATAAGAGATATTGAAACAAATTATCTAATACCTTTAAACGAGCAATTCTTGTATATTTTTATGTTTGTATATATTCAGGATCTAGGAAACGGCGCAGCGATTCCCATGGAACTTAGTATGTAATTGGTTTCGGGAACGATAAATCGTTGTAGCTAGATTTCATTCATAGAAAACTTTTTTTGACTGAGTTTTCAGGCAATGAAAAAATATAGCTAGAATATAAAGGTAAATTTCGTCGCAGCTGTCAAAACAAAAATAGCTCAGAAGGAAAACGGCTGCTTCGAAAACCCTAGTTCGAATCCGAGTGATAGCAGAAGAGATATCTTTTTTTTTTTGTAAAAATAATGCTAATTTTGTGAGACAATCCTTACACTTTATTATAATTTAAAAATGTTTTTTTAAAGAACCGAGATGGGCTAGGTCGTCCAGGTACTAATTATTTATTAAAGACATACTGGGCGAGAAACCAAAAAAGGCCTACCATAATTTTTAAAAGTAACATATAGATTATAACAACTAATTAAAAAAAACTATTTTTAGATACAACGCTACATCTATTGTAAAGGTATTATTGTCTTCATCAAAGGTGACAGCTCTTGAATGGAGTATCAAGGAAGGTCGCCCCAAACATGTAACCTACGGACCGGGGCATTGTCTGAGCATTATAATATTTGCCAGGGAAGATACAAACGTCAATCAAATACCAAAGTTCATGATTGTATTATTTCGCTAACGAATTTTTAATAAAGCGTGTGGGAAGGTTTTTTTTACTCTTAAATATAATACCGGAACAGTCAAAGTTTCTGGTCTTGTGGGGTGAGAAATGTCGAGTGTCTTTCAAGATTGCAGACATAGGTAATTGATGAAGGCAAGGTAGATGATCGGGACTGTTTTGAAAGCTCCACTCTATAACAGATGAACGAAGTGACGCTGTTAGAATATCTTGTATTTTTTATATTTTATACTTTTTGGATTTTAATCTTAACTGATATTAATATCAGTTATATCTTGATGATAGTCTTCAATTTCAACGGTTTAAATATTTATTTTTAAAATGTTATTACTACTAACTTTCACAGGCTCTCTGGCAAGGATAGAAACAGCTGAATTTGAAATTAGAAGCAGAGCTGACAACCTTAGCATTCTAGAAGAGGAAGCACAACAACGGCTTGCTTTTGTTATTTTCAAATTACATCACTTATTAAGAACCTACGTATGTGCTGGCGTGTATTCACAACCAGGAACCACAAAGTTATTAGAGTTCGAGATACTACTTAAATATTAAATAACGTTGTAATATAACATGCAATGGCGTAACTATAGGGTTGCAGAGCTGACAAAATACCGCAGGCTCCTGGCTTAACGGAACTTCTAGAATTTCCAGAAGCTTCGATTAAAGGAATGCTATGGGACAAGACAGACTACGTAATTTGGATTTATTAAAATTAAATACCAATGTAACGATTTTTTCTGCGGCCCCATGCAATGAATTCGCCATAGGCTTTAAATAGTAAAGTTACGACTGGTTGGCCACTTACAAATAAATTTAATAGCTGCGCTCCAGATAATGAGATGTGCTTCTAGTTTGTATCTCATTGGTCGAGTACGAAGTATGACATTATAAACGACCTTCCTGGCTGTCAACATTATCGAATAAGAAGAAACATTTGAATTGAAGCAAAATGGAACTTTTAGGAATTTTTTTCTTTACGCTTTAAGTTTTTTCCTGTGACAATCTTCCGCATATATCCGCTTCACCCGCTCATAGTTAGAGAAGAATATTCAGACACCGCTCATCTTGCCTGAGACGCCGCTTCTCCGTACGAGGTGCTGAGTTGCAGGTCAATCCACACTTTTATTTGGGATTCTTGATGTTTTATTTATGTATTTATAGGCAAGGCCACCAACCGCTCGTACGCTTTTCGTTATTTACACCGCATTTCCTGGTGGGGCCTATTTACACGGTCCCACCAGCTCCAACAACGAATCTGTTAAGAAGGTAAACATGCTAAACATATAACGACTGGTTCTCAAATACAGCCCGAATACATCTATTTGTGCTGGGGGATAGACTTAAAACTTAAAGGGTGCTAGGTAACCAGACAAATATTAGAAAAAGCCTATCTACAATGATATATATTTACACTATGATATTTTCCTTCTTCCAAAGCTCCCAACTCATTCGTAAGAATTAAAATCTACTTTGATTGATGCAGTTCTCGAAAACGCTCTAACCATTGAGTCATCGTAGATTCAAATTTCGCATGGTTTTTTAAATACTCACCTCATTTAAACTAATTATATGTAACTTGTGTAGAAACTAATATAATGCTTATTTTGGTTTTAATATATTTTTAAAAACGAATTCAAGCGCTTGAAAACCTTTAAGTGTATTAAAAATATCCAGGAGTGTACTTATGGAAAAAGGTCACATGAAGTGGGAATAAAATAAGTATAAAAATACCTTAATATAAAAACGGAATTTACAATCTCTCACGTGGCACGGAGAACAGATTGTTTACTGCGTGGATGTTAAGCCCCTTGACGTAAATCGTTAATTAATTCTCACCTCCTCTATCATTAACAATAAAGGAAAAATATTTATAACAATATGAATGTTTTATTACTAAATAATTTATATTTTAATCTTACATATTATATGGATAATAAACGAGTTAGTGAAAATCTTCAAACTCTGATTAGTTAATACATAACCCTTTTACACCTGACATAAATATTGATAAATAAAGATTTAATAAGTGACAAAAGCAATCCATTTTAATTATCCAGAGTAGAGTTGGGCAAACTTTTTAAATAGCAAAGTTTAAGGAATTCTAGATGAGAGCCAGAATTATATAAAAAATGCATTTTGTATTAAAGCTTTTAAAAAACAAAATAGCTTTTACTTTTACGCCTCCTTAGGCGTGTGAGACATATGTGATTGGAATATTTAGGATGGATGGACCTTCGGCGGGCTGGATTAAATACTTTCGCGGGCCGTACTTAGCCTATCTGATCTAGAGCAACGATTTAAGTAATCAAGTTCATGAAAGAAATGCACGATTGATAGAACTCTAATTGAAATAATGAAAATGAGTAAACTGAACGATCTGATTTAATTTAGCTGTGGTACCGCAACCAAACCCTACAACTTCACCGGGAGAAAAGCAATCCGTTCTTGAACCAGAAGTTTGAAAGTTTAAAACTAAAACTCCTGCCACAGCGCTCACGAGTAACCGACCGCGACATTATACGTTTTAATTAAACAAGTATAAAAACAAATAAAATTCAGTTGAAAAGTCAATGGAAACTTGCTACAAATCTGGGGCTTCGTATTGTTTCCCACACAATGTCTTCAGTTGGAAATACTTTCCGAGTCGGTTGTGCTGTTTAAAATAAAACCTGTAGGTATGTTGTTATTTGTAGGATAAAGGGCAGTATAAGATGCTACTATGAAAGGTGTGAAGCTCAAGGAAAGTGTACAATTTTATTTTAGCCTTAAAATTTATGGATGAATTTATAAATAGAACATAATCTATTATATCTCTGTTTTTATAGAATCATATATATTATTCATTATATACATAATGAATGTGTCATAACTTGCATATTTTGTTTTTCTTAATTTATATTCGTTTGATTAAGGCTTGGATAGAGACAGATTTGGTCTTAAATTTGTAGCGAGAGTACCTATATATAATGTGATCATCAATTATGTGCTTCGGCAGCGGCTCAAGCCTAGGTCCGTTCCCTCGGCGTGGAGCCCTTGAGTGCGCTGCTCGCGCGATACAGTAACACAAAACCTTACATCACCGCGACAACATTACACATATCACCTTCACATACGTGCACGCATACACTCTTACACATGAAAGTGGAAAAGTTTTATTTTTCCCTTATCGAACTGAAGTAGTTCAGAAAATTATCCGATACAAAATATATATAAGAGTTGTTGAGGTATGTATATTTGGTACACATATACGTTTCAACAACTCATATATGTATGAATAGTTAGCATAGCTAGGCCTGGGCCATGACTGCCTCCCCCCCCCCCCCCCCGCAGAACGTTGTCGACGCGTCCGAGCCCGCCTCCGTAGTGCCCTCACGGAGGTTTGCGACGCGTTGGTGCCGCGGAGCGTAAACCGCCCAGACAAACGGGCGGTGTACTGGTGGTCGCCGGAGATCGCCGATCTCCAGGCGGCCTGTACCGCGGCCCGGCGGCTGTTCGGGCGCAGCCGCCGGCGGCGGCACCGGGACTCCGAGGCGGAGGCCCGGCTGTATGGCAGCTACAGGGAGTGCAGAAAGACCCTGCAGGCTGCCATCAGCCGGGCGAAGGAAGCGGCATGGGAGGAGCTGCTGCAAACGCTGGAGGGGGATCCTTGGGGGCGTCCGTATCGGATCGTACGCAAGAAGTTACGATCCTGGGCGCCCCCGGTGACGGAGACCCTCTAGCCGGAGGTGGTGGCGAGGGTCGTGGGAGAATTATTCCCCGACCCTCCCCCGCTACCGGCTAATCCCATGCTGCCGCCACGGGTGGAAGTTGAGGAGGTGTCTGACGGTCCTTCTCCAATTACGGAGGAGGAGATGGGGAGGACTGTCGAACGCCTCCTGAACCGGCGGAGAGCGCCCGGCCCAGATGGGATCTCGGGTCGGGTGCTAGGCCTTGCGCTGGGCCATCTTGAGGGGAGACTTCGGGAGCTGTTCGACCGGTGTTTAGTGGTTGGACGGTTCCCGAAGCCCTGAAGCTTGGGCGGCTCTGCCTGATGGCAAAGGAGGGCCGCCCTCCGGACAGCGCGTCCGGATATCGGACCTTCGTCCTACTAGACGAAGTTGGGAAAGTGCTGGTAAGGGTCGTCTCTTTCCGAGTCGTCCAGCACTTAGAGGGAGCGGGGCCGAATTTATCGGACGCGCAGTATGGCTTCCGGACAGGGCGTTCAACTGTGGACGCCCTGTGCCTCCTCAAGTCGCTGTCCCCGCAGGCGACTTCCCAGGGGAAAAGGGTGCTGGTGGTGTCCTTAGACATTGCCAACGCCTTCAACAGCCTGCCGCACGGGGTCATTCGGGAGGCGCTCCGTTATTTTGGAGTGCCCCCGTATCTGCGGCGGCTGTTGGAGGCGTACCTCGAGGACAGGGAGGTCGCCTACGTGGATGGCGACGGGCGGGTGGTTCTACAGGGGTCGGTTTTGGGGCCGCTCCTGTGGAACATGGGCTACGACTGGGTGCTCCCATATGGAGCATGCCTAATCTGTTATACGGATGACACCCTAGTCGTAGCCCAGGGGTGGGATTGGAAGGAGGTGGAGCGCCTGGCTACGATGGCCACAACCCTCGTGGTCAGGCGCATAAGGAGGTTGGGCCTCAGGGTGGCCCTCGAGAAGACCGAGGCCATACTTTTTCATGGACCTCGGCAGGGGCCATCATCTGGGGCCCACATTATATTGGAGGACGCCCGGGTCAGGGTGGGGACCCAAATGAAGTACTTGGGCCTCACCCTGGACGAGCGCTGGCGGTTCGAGCCCCATTTCGCGGCGTTCGGGCCGCGAATTGCTAGGGCGGCAGCGGCACTCGGCCGGTTGCTCCCCAATATTGGGGGGCCGGGGGCTGGGTGCCGGCGACTGTATATGGGAGTCGTGTGGGCGATGGCCGCTTACGGGGCACCGGTCTGGGCGGACGCCCTCGGAGCCACAAACGTGCGCGCGCTTCGCAATGCGCAGCGAACGGTGGCGCTGAGAGCGATCCGAGCGTACCGGACGGTGTCCTCGGCGGCGGCATTCACGCTCGCCGGCTCCCTTCCTTGGGAGCTGAAGGCAGGAGTTCTCGCCGCCGTATACGAATTCACGACGGCGAGGAAACGTAGTGGGGAGCCTCCGGCTCCCAGGGAGATAAAGAGTAAGAGGAAAGAGTTGCGGGAGGGGGCGATTGAGAGGTGGATACAGAACCTGGCGGACGCGCGCTTCCGAACGTACACCGTCGATGCCATCCGCCCGGTCCTGCGGGAGTGGGTTGGGAGAGAGTGGGGCTCTCTGTCGTTCAGGCTGGTGTAGGTGCTGACCGGACACGGTTGTTTCGGGTGGTATCTGCACCGGATCGGTCGCAGGGAGTCACCGCCGCCTGTCATGAGTGCGGCGCTGAAGAAGGTACCGCGCGGCACACTCTCTCTGAAGTCATATCGCAAAAGGCAGCGGCGGAGAGGGCCCGCGAGGCGGTCCCCCTCAGTGGCCTTCTTCGTCAACGGAGGACCGGCAGGAGGAGGCGGCACTTTGCCCAACTGCTCCTGCCACCGTAGCCGGACCTGAGGGGATGTAGTCGGGGGGCTCATCCCCTCATTGCACAGGTCCGGCGGACGAGGGGAGGCAGCTGGTGTGTACCCAGCTGCGTCTCTATAGGCAAGAGCCTGGCGGCCACCTTCCGCCAGGCGGACCGTTGGGGCGGCTATTCAAGGCGAATAGCGGAGAACGATCCCTTGCCGCTCCAACATCACGGTCTGTCGGTACACCGTGGGGTTTAGTCCGTGTGACTCAGACATAACCCATCCTCTCCCCCGGGAGGGTGGCTATCCATAAGGGATTTCCCCACGTAACGTACGGTCAGCACCTGCACCAGCCTGAACGACAGCGAGCCCCATCTCCTCCCAATCCACTCCCGCAGGACCCGGGTGGACGGCGTTGACTACGCTTCCTCGCCGCAATAAATTCGTACACGGCGGCGAACACCCCAGCTTCCAGCTCCCAGGGAAGGGAGCCCGAGCGTAAAGGCCGCCGCTGATGACACCGTCCGGTATACCTGGATTGCCCTCAGTGCCACCGTACGCTGCGTACTTCACAGCGCGCGCACGTTGGTGACACCGAGGGCATCAGCCCAGATAGCTGTAGCTGCCAAACAGCCGGGCCTCCTCCTCGGAATCCCGGTGTCGCTCCCGGGGCTGCGCCCGAACAGCCGCCGGGCCGTGGAGCTGGCCGCCCGGAGATCGGAGATCTCCGGCGACCACCAGTACATCGCCCGTTTGTCCGTAATAATAAATATGACTAACTGAATGTCCATATGTCATATGGGCTCCCATTGAAAGTCAGCGGTGAGTACTGGTGTACTGCGGCTTATTTGTTGGATGTGTTTGCTAATTGTTGGACATTTTTTTAATTCACATGTATATATATATACCTATATTTTTTTTTGCTGGTTTCTACAATAAACTATTTCTTTCTATATTTGATATAAGAAATAAATTATCCATTCCCTAATAATGAATGGGTTTCAGCTCGTGACTGATTTTAAATTACTATGTGTCTTAAGAAAGATGGAGAATTATTGGCTTTCAAGTACAGTTGCAAGCACACGCCAATAGGTGCTTATCGACTAATTTTCAAATTAAGCGGATGCTTAAAAAAGTTTAACAATATAGTTAGGTCTATGATGTTTTGCTTCCCCGTTAGTAGTCCGGTGAAGCTGTTAAGACCATACCGGATCAATAGCGTAGTCAGTTCGAAAAATAAAAGCTTCCCCGAAAGCTTCACCTCTTTGAAAGGATTCGAATTTATGTCAATCGACGTGGTGTTTTTTTTTTCGAACTGGCTACGCTATTGACCAAGCAAGGTTTTTAAACAGCTTCACCGGACTACGTGACGCGGTGTCTAACTACGCTCGTGGTTGTTTTAAAATAAACAAGTTTAAAATTATAGTTGTAAAACTCCTTATGAGATTTTGTAATGTTTTTACACTTGTCTCGCATGAATGTTTTTTTTTAATTTGCTTAAATGGTGCGACATTTATATTAATTTGTATACAACTGGCTTATTACGTTCATTGAAAATTATGCCTTTGTATGTGTTTGAATACACCATATATGTTCAGGATTAATACTTCGCTGTCGTATATCTATAATGTAATTAATTAATTTACAGAATGACAAAAAAGTATAACAATATTTTGGCAGACTCTCTTTAAAGAAATGGAGCACTGTGTATCATTTGCTTACTATTGTGTATTAAAAGACTTCCGCATAACTAGATGTGCCCTGTGAATTAATCCGTTTTAAATTTGGACTGTATATACGCTACACCTTTTTAAGGGTCGCCACGTCATAACCTAGGTCCTTATGGAACGGGTTGTCTAAAATTATTTGCAAAAAATTGACTGGTTGCTTCAGTCTAGATAAAATTGGCCACTTAAGTAAAGTTATGTACATAATGTATCAATTTGTAACAGACAAATATATCCTATTCTATGTTACGAACGTGGATAAAGCTAATAAATTATGGAATTACCAATTTTTGTAATTTCTATCTATCCTTTTGGAAATATTACCTACATTTTTTGTATTTCAGACAAAGTGTACCACAAAATTTCAAGATGAATTGAAGAAGACTAGATGAAAGTAGTTAAGGCGTAACAAGTAAATTAAACACACAGGTATATATTCAAAGTAAACTAGTCTATAACACTCTTGTCTTAAAGTTACAACTGACACGCATAAATGGTGGGAAGTGGCAACCGATGTATCTAGACGGATCGATGGACAGACATCAAACAGTATTTTCACATCTTAACAACAATACCCTGCCCAGTGCTGTTTGGTCATCGATACCAGTATAACATGGACTGTGGCATTGTATGAAATACCACCTGGACTTGCCACATTCCAATGCAACGGGGAGGGGAGGCGGTTAGATTTATTTTGGTGTAAGCAGTATTTGTCTTTAAGCTCGGCTAGCTGTTTCTGAGACAGGAAATTAGGTTTCGATGTTTGAACGAGATGTCTCTACACACCCGTTTTGTGCTTTAGAGAGACGGTATGATTATTCTCTCATATTGTATACTCGAATATAGAGTATAACTTGAACTATCCACTCAATAGATCTGTACTGGTTGCAGTGATACAGGACTAAAGCCTGCATAGCCCCGTTCCTAGAATAATAATAAATCCACTCAATTGAATCAGTTTCACTTACTAATATATGTTTTTAATTTTTGTTTTTAAGATGTAGTCCATAAACTTTTTTTTTTTTGAACTAACAACGCTAATGATCTGAGAGGCCTTTCAGCTTTACTGGACTACAAACAACGGCTACTTACCTTGGATTGAATGCCTGGAATCTGTCTACGCTAAACTAAGCTAGCTATTCGTACACATAAGAATTCGTAACCCAGTTTGAAAATAATAGAAAAAACACCTCCACCCTATGTAGACCTACGTATATGTGTGCACGTATGTGAGAGTGATCTCTGTTTTGTGTTGTTCACCTAGTCATTGACAATTCTAAGTGTTACTCTATCGCGACAGTAAGTATAATACTTATCAATAGTTTTTATAAATGTCTGTCATTTGTGTGAACACGCATCACTGCTAAAGTACTAAGTTCACGATAAAAGATTTTTAAAGAAAGTCATAAAGCATATTTTCAAGTAATATGCACAGTTTTTGTTTCATTAAAATGGGTACAGTATATCAAAAGTTATTATTGACAGCCCGACTTAAGTACGACAGAAAATTAAATAAGTAAATGGACTCAATACATTCAGATGACTTTATCACTGACTTTTACATAAGCTTCCACGCGGATGAAGTTGCGGGCACATTAAGCGTATAATAAATTAAATATCTTTGCATACAAACGACCGAAACTAGTCAACAAAAATTCATTATTATTCAAGTGGTCGTACAAAAAATTTAATAAAAACTCGTAATGCATAAAATCGAAAAACCGGCGCCTGTGCCGGCTAATGGCGTTATAATTAGTGTGAAATTAATACATATTTCATTGTAACACCTACGTATTAATTATTATCGTAGAATAAAATGTCAGTTTGGAAGTCAACGTAAGTTGCGTAGTCATCTTCGAAATAGTTGAGCGAAAAAATTCGCGATTAAAAACTTTTCTTGCTATCTTTTTTCGTATTTAGAAAATTTATTAAAAACTTCAATTATTATTTCCTTTTTATTTTGTGCGTAAAATATGTTTCTGAGTACAACAGCTTAAATAATTCTTAACCGCTAATTCTAGTGTGGTTATATTTTTTATACATTTGCTACTTCAGAAATTTGCCATTTGTAAATCAATTCGGAATTCTGTTTATCATTAAAAAGCCTATATTTATATCGTAAGAAGTAAACGAAAACATTGGACACCTGTTGTTAAGTGATCACCAACGTCCATAGACATTAGCAACAGCAGGGGAGTCGTAAATACGTTGCCAGTTGGTATGAGGGAGGAATGGGGAGAGAGGGGAGCGGTGGTGGGTCTCATGCGCTCTCACTAACCAAACTAAACGCAGTAGTCCAATCCTGTTACTTCACGTCGGTGTTTCTATAGGTCGAGTGGTACTACCCCGGGTAAGACAACTCATTCATGGCGAAACCAGCAATAGCTACAGCGTGGCTCTACCACCTACAAAAATATATTTTGAAGCCCCATCTTAATGTTATTAATTCTTGGACCTTGGATTTCAATGATACATAAGGAAACTCTTTAAATGCGAATAGGAAATGTGTCGAGATTGATGTGTATGTCCCTATCATTCCTAAACTAGCTTGGTACCTAACAATGGTTAAAGATTTTGTTAAAAAAAATTCATTGCATATGTAGGAACTCTATTTGCATATTTACGTGCTAGTAACCTTTTTACTGTGACTCTCTCACTTCGTATTATAAAATTTATATTACGAAATGTCAAATGGACGGTTTTCTGTTTTTGCATTGTCATGAGCTAGGAATCTGTCATTGCTAATATATTATTGTAAGTGTATAATTATTAAATGTTTTCCTAAACTGGTGACCCCGAACTGGGACACGAAAAGATGTCGACCAACAAAAAAAATGATTTATTAAAATACACTTCGCAAAACTCGGAAGAAACTGCACCTGAATTATTCAAAGTAGGTATAAAACTTCCTCCGTTTTGGCCAGAAGAACCCGAAATATGGTTCGCTCAAGTCGAAGCACAGTTCTCCGTTTCTGGCATATCTAGCGATACTACTAAATTTAACTACGTGATTGGTCAATTGGATCATCTGTACGCTCGAGAAATTAAAGACGTAATTACAAACCCACCCAAGTCCAATCAGTACGAAAAATTGAAAACGGAACTAATCCGTAGAGTAAGTGATTCTCAGGAAAGGAAAACTAGGCAATTGCTTATTCACGAAGAAGTTGGAAACCGTAAGCCATCTCAATTTCTGAGACATTTGCAAGGTCTAGCAGGGCCTGGAATACCACATAATTTTTTGAGAACTATCTGGATTGATAGACTTCCTCACAATGTACAGGTAGTACTCGCAGCTCAACCCACTGCTTCGTTAGAAACTTTAGCAGACCTTGCAGATCGTATCCTAGATATTACTTCAGCGGAGCACCATGTAGCCTCAACTGGTCAAGAAAACAGATTGGATGATATTTTAAAAGAAGTAGCTGCATTGCGTGACCAAGTACAACAACTAACATTGCAGCAGTCCCGAAGTGCGCGTTCTCGTACAAGAAATGTATCTCGATCCCGGTCTCCACCAACTCGACTGAACTCTAGTTACCGAAGATATCCAGTTTGCTGGTACCATATGAAATTTGGTAAAAAAGCCACACGTTGTTCAAAGCCTTGTGATTATCAGATGGAAAACTACAAGGGCAATCAATAATGGCGGCCAATGATTGCCCAAGTACTACAGGTCGCCTATTCATCACCGATCGCACATCAAAAATTCATTTTTTAGTGGACACTGGTAGCGATCTTTGTGTTTATCCTCGGTTTTTAGTAAAAGAGAAACTTAACAAAACAGACTACCAACTTCGAGCAGCTAACGGTTCTATAATCAACACTTACGGTCACATTAATCTTAAATTAGACTTTGGACTTCGTAGAAGTTTTACCTGGCGTTTTATTGTGGCAGACGTTACCAAAGCTATTATTGGTGTTGATTTTTTAGCATACTATCAACTAGTAGTAGATTGTCGTAATAAGAGATTGTTAGATAGCATTACAAGATTATCATCTGTTGCTTCATTAGTTTATGACTCTGCAAACATACATTCTATTAAAATACCTTTAGACAATACGATTTATCACAAAATTTTATTAGAGTTTCCTGAAATCACTCGACCACCCGGTGTAAATCGTACGACCACACACTCTACAGTACATCACATACGTACAACACCTGGCCCTCCAATATGTAGTGCACCACGTCGTCTTGCTCCAGATAAGTTAAAAATAGCTAAACAAGAGTTTGAAGAGATGTTAACAAGTGGAACAGCGCGACCATCCGAAAGTGCGTGGTCATCACCACTGCACCTAGCCCCTAAAAAAGATAATGGGTGGCGCCCATGCGGTGACTATCGGATGCTTAACGCTAGAACCATCCCAGACAGGTATCCTATTAAACACATTCATGATTGCACACATAACATAAAGGGCTGTAAGATATTCAGCACTATAGATTTAGTTAAGGCTTACAACCAAATACCTGTTTGTGAAACAGATATTCCAAAAACGGCAATTACAACTCCTTTTGGGCTATTTGAATTTCCATATATGACCTTCGGTCTTCGGAATGCTGGGCAAACTTTTCAAAGATTTGTTGATGAAATTACTAGGGGTTTAGATTTCTGTTATACATATCTCGACGATTTTTTGATTTTTTCAAAAAATGAAGCCTTACATAAAAAGCATCTACGAGAAGTTTTTTCCAGGTTGCAACGTTATGGATTAGTGATCAATGTCTCAAAGTGTGTATTCGGAGCCAACGAGGTAACATTCTTAGGTTACCAGATATCAGCAAGTGGTACGAAACCTCTTGATGCTAAAGTTAAAGCTATAAAAGATTTTCCTCTTCCTACCAATATTAAACAGTTGCGTAGATTTATGGGAATGTTAAACTTTTATCGACGTTTTATACCACACGCCGCACGAATACAAGCACCACTAAATGCCTTATTAGCGGGTAATGTCAAAAATTCACAATCAATCACTCTGAATGGAGACACACTTGAAGCGTTCAATGAAAGTAAAGAGAGCTTATGCAATGCAACGTTACTAGCTCACCCAGATTGTGAAGCTAACCTTGCATTAGTAACCGATGCCTCGGATTCAGCAATTGGTGCCGTTTTACAGCAATTTAAAAATAACAAGTGGCAACCTTTAGCCTTCTTTTCGCATAGATTAACTCCAGCACAACAGAAATATTCGCCATATGATCGCGAACTTCTTGCAATTTATGAAGCCATTAAATACTTTCGACACATGCTTGAGGCCAGACACTTTGTAATATACACAGATCATAAACCAATTAGCTTCGCTTTTCATGAAAAAAAGCGGAATTGTTCACCCAGGCAATACAGACATCTGGATTTTATTTCCCAATTCACGACCGATATCAGGCATATATCTGGAAAAAATAACATAGTTGCTGACACCTTATCACGAATAGATGAACTTGAAGTACCAATTAAAATGGAAGACTTAGCTGAATCTCAGTATTCCGACCAAGAATTACAAAATATACTTAAAGAAGGTTCGTCACTTCGTTTACATAAATTCAAGCTACCAGGATGTCATAGATTTTTGTACTGCGATATCAGTACACCTACATCCAGACCCTTTATAACAAAGGAATGGCGAAAAAAAGTATTTAATGTTTTACATTCACTTAGTCACCCAGGTGCCAACGCAACAGTGAAATTAATTTCACAACGGTTCGTTTGGCCAGGTATACGAAGAGATTGTAGGGAATGGGCCAGGACATGTCTTCAATGTCAACGCACTAAAGTAAGTCGACACGTATCGGCACCATTGGACACATTTGATTTGCCTCGTGCTAGATTTCAACAAATTCATATTGATATGATCGGACCTCTACCAGTATCGCAAGGTTATCGATACTGTTTAACAGCCATCGATCGCTTTTCTCGATGGCCAGAAGTCATACCCATTATGGATGTTACAGCCGAGACAGTGGCAAAAGCGCTTTTTTCAGGTTGGATTGCCAGATTTGGTAGTCCAGTTGATATAATCACGGACAGAGGCCGACAATTTGAATCTGCCTTGTTTCAGCAATTATCAAAAATATGCGCATTTAATCACAAACGAACAACTGCATATCACCCAAAGTGCAATGGTATGGTGGAAAGATTTCATCGTCAATTAAAAGCTTCAATTATGTGCCACGCATAGAATCACTGGACAGAATGCTGACCTTTCGTACTGCTAGGCATAAGAAGCGCCTATAAAGTTGACCTACAAACATCACCCGCCGAAATTGTATATGGCGAACCTCTAAGACTACCTGGAGAATTTTTTGAACGTTCGTCAAGCGGAACTACTGATATGGCTGACTTTTCCGCCCGTATGCGTCATTTTGCAAGAAATTTGAGACCCATTCCTGCGTCACGTCATAGTAAAGAAAAAGTATTTATATTCAAAGATTTAAAAACATGCGACCACGTTTTTATCCGGGATGATACAGTACGTGGCTCCCTTCAGCCAGCTTACACAGGCCCTTACAGGGTGCTAGAGAGAGGACCGAAGGTATACAAAATTAATATCAAAAATAAAATGGTATCAGTATCTATTGACAGGTTAAAGCCGGCTTACATACTGACACAAGAAACAGAGTTAGATAACTATACACCATCATTAACTAAAACATCATCAGTGCAGGGTGACAAAAATCAAACTCAAAATCGGACACGGTGTAATAAACGTGTTCGATTCGCAGATTCACACCATCTTTGTCCTGCACTTGGGGGGGAGTGATGTAGGAACTCTATTTGCATATTTACGTGCTAGTAACCTTTTTACTGTGACTCTCTCACTTCGTATTATAAAATTTATATTACGAAATGTCAAATGGACGGTTTTCTGTTTTTGCATTGTCATGAGCTAGGAATCTGTCATTGCTAATATATTATTGTAAGTGTATAATTATTAAATGTTTTCCTAAACATACTACTAGGAGTGCCCGCGAACTCCGTTCCACCTAAAGTATATTCAAATAAAGGTGTTTTTCATAAGAACCTTCTCCTGACAATATCAAACACAACAAAAAAGAATTAGTGAAATCGGTGCAGTTCTTCTTGAGACTTGCGCTTACCAACATATTTAGCGATTCATTTTTACATTATAGATTTATGAAAATTTATGAATTATTAATAATTCTTCTATAACTATTTTTTTTATTAAAGCACGACATAGTGACTGCATTACGTCTGACGTTAAGCATAGTACAATCCAAAAACATCGGCAACCACCGAGAAACAGATTATCCATCGCAGGTCGCCGCTGTCATGCCGGCCATAATGACGAAAGTCACCCGGTACTGGATATGCACAGGCTGATCCCGAAACGCGACGCTCAGTAGCGAGTCACTATGACGGGCTTTTTCGCCAAATACATGGTGGTTGCGACCCAGTCGGGCTGTAAAACCCTACCACCACGCTTTCGCCATTGCCTCGTTCGTTATTCAGCAGGGTGCACCACGCGCAGGTGAGGTTGGCTTGGGTGTCTCAAGTCTTAAGATATTACGCGACACCCCTTACACTTACTTAATATAACATAATTATAATTGGCAGCATCTCTCTCTTTTTTCGTTTTGTATCCTTATAACTTAAAACTACTGAACCTATTTATATGATTTTATTCTAAATTTATATTTATTTTAATTTATATTAATTTTAATTTATATTAATTTCATGTCTACATGTTTCGTTACTTGTATTATATTTTTTTTTTATTTCATCGGAGGCAAACGAACAGATGGGTCACCTGATGTTAAGTGATCACCACCGTCCATAGACACTTGCAACACCAGGGGAGTCGTAAGTGCGTTGCCAACCTGTATTTGGAAAGAGGGGGGGGGGGGGGGCAGGAAGGGAAGGAGGAAGGGGAAGGGGAGGGTAAGTAGGTCTCCGGCTCTCCCACTGACCGAACGAAACGTAACAATGCAAGTACTGTTACTTCACGTCCGTTTTCTGTGAGAGGGTGGTGCTTCCCCGGACAAGCCGACCCATTCATGCTGAAAGCAATAAAAGCTTCGGCTTGGCTCTACCACTACATATATGGAAAAGTTTTGACATTTGAATCAAATTACATCAACATAAAGAACTTACCGTACAGGCCGCACCAAACTTTTTGACCGCTTGGGATATAACTGCGCAGAACACAAATTTAGGAATAGATACAACTTCGAGATGACTAAAAAATATAAATGCCAATTTTAAAAATAATTTTAATAATAATAATATTTTGACTTTAATTTGTATTCAAATTTTGACAATATTATGCACAAGTTCGAACCGAACGTACAGCTATTCAGAGCTGCCAAAAAGTTTGACGAGGTCTGTGCGTAGACTCTGTTACAATTTTTAGCTATACCATTAAATATTACTAAATATAATGTAACAAAGAATTGGCTAAAATAGAAGCTGTAAAAAAGTTAACACCATTAACAAGTAAATTCTAATAAATATCTTTATGAGTTGTCCCAAAAAAAGGACCATTATAATTGCCGTTTAATCAAAAGCATATTGTCACAACTAGAATAGTTCTTTGAACATAATTGATTACATATTTTTTAATGGATAATGCGAAATCCAGTTCCATGAAAGAGTTTAAACAAAAAACAGTATTATGTTGTATTGTTCAATTTACTTCTTAGTGGAAAGACAATCTTTTATTACCCTTTCGCAATATCATTTACAGACTAGTTAGGCACGCGGTTTTACACGCGTTTTAATATACTAATAATTTTATAACTTGCTATTCATTATTATTGAAGTTATACTTCTCTTGGCGCGTTAGAGAAAAATGATGAGAGTAAATTTTTACGATTCGCGCGCACACCGTCACGAAAACCGACACGATGAAGTTAGCCATAGTTAAAGTTTTGTTTCTTTGTATTTGTTGTTTGTATTTCTTTGTATTAAAACTTTCAGTGTATTAAATATCTTTTTTCTATTGTTAGTGTCGATTTTTCTACAAACGTAGAATAAGGTGCAAGATAAAACTTTTGAAAAGATTTTTATCTTATTACGCCACAGAAATGTACCTAACTTCTAACGTGTGTACATAAGTACACACAGACTTTTTTATTACAAATATTATTTATTAATTTTAAAATGGACTTTTTTAAATATTAAGGTCGTTATGAAATCGATTTAGAATAAACACTTTTGAGACTACGTATTATTGATAAATCTTATCAATGAATCGCGGAATAAAATAAACTTCTCGCGAAGAAATTTCATAAAAATCGGTAAGTTGTTTTTATTTTAATTTCAGATATACGAATAATATTTTTTGACGACATATTACATTACCGGTTGCCACTATTAGATTTATTATATTTACCATAAAATAAAATAAAAATCATGTACAGATAGAACTATATATATATATAAATAAATATAGATGTATAATGCAAAGTAAGTTTTGGATTTATCATGAGTCACGATTAATTTCGGTGTCATTCGATTCCCGCGTACCGCACCGCACGGGTTAATTTTTAATCGCTTTTATTTTGCCTATCGAAGTTTGTAAACATTAAATATGTCTATATAATCATAATATTTCTAGTTTACTGATTGACAATATTATGAATATTTGCAGGTGGTAGAGATACAGAAAACCCATGTGGGGAGTTCTTGGCTGGATTTTAGTCTGTCATGTATTAGATTTTATATTTTATTCATACTCTTGTGTTACTTGACTCTATATTTTGTAAACTTGGTGGTGTTTTACGTAATATAGTTAGTTTATTGTGCATAAGTGAAGTAAATGGAAAATAATATCACGGAGCATGAAATTATAAGATGCCATACAAATCCCTGAAAGATTCTAACAAGGGAGCCACCATTATGTTAGAATATTGAAATAATTACAAGACGCTTGAAATATTATTAACTTCACGACGATGGCAGCAATAATCTGAAAGATTGATTGTCAAAAATAAAGATAAAAAAAACCAACGTGAAGTAACAGCTTTTACAATGTTGTATTTCCGCATTGAGAGTGCCGGAGGTATACCTCTCTACTCCTTCTCTCCCCCCCCCCCCTCAAACACAGACTGGCAACACACTTGCGACTCCTCTGGTGTTGCTTGGTGTCCATGGATGGTGGTGATCACGTAACATCAGGTGACCCACCTCTTTGTTTGCCTGCTTTGATATAAAAAAAAAATGAACCAACTGACACCGGTGCTCGCTAACGGTTGTGCAGTTGTAACCGTAATGACATGTTTTCTCTTTGCCAGAAAAGGTGTTCTCAAAATTTATTTTGCTTTTAAGGAATGTGATTCGGATAATTAAGAGTCACTTTCATTTTTGTTATATGTCAAGATTTTGATTGTTCCACTCTGGATTAGTCCTGTTAATATCGGCGTAAAACGACACTCGCCGAAAATCATCTTCCCCGCGGGGTGTCCCACGTGGCTGCCTCGTCTCTACTACTGGGGATATGTGCATCGACGCGAGAGAATCAAGCGATTGTCAAGATATCGTATCGAAACAGACGAAAATAAACTCTATTGACAGCCGCATAAAGACGTCTAAATATATGAATGTCGAGTGCACTCTTTACAAAATTTTCCGCTAATTATCATGCTAATATCAAGCCGGTATCACCCCACTGAACTAAATTTTAATTTAATGAAGATTTTGTCAATGAGACCGTGAATTATTACGTCATAAATTTGAAGATTATTTTTTCCCTATGAGTTTAATTATTAAACGAGTATTTGTACCTTTTGTGTACGCTATAAAAGGAGTTCCCGAGCGTTTTCTGCAAGTAATGCAACTAATAATAAATAACTGATTACTATTTTCTTACTAATAAAAGAGAACACAATACGAAATAATCTTTCGGTATAGACGGAGCGCGTTGAAGAATGCTATTCAAAACGGATATCATTCGTCAGTTGAACTGCCGATACAACAGAAGCAATCCAGATAATTCTCATTACACACATTTCACTATACGATGTTGTCGGTCGATTCTAATGTACCATTATGAAAATCGGCGGGAGGTCTCGATCGTAACAATCGGCCGTCTTTGTGGCACATCACTACCGAGTGAACGGATCCCGCCAAAATTCAAATGTCATCGTTCCAATTCGAAATTCAATTATGTGTAATTAATTCGAATGCGGTTCGGTGGCGGAATGAGGTCTTTCGAGTGTTAGAAAACAATGGTTACGTATCGGGCGGCGAAACGAAAGCGAATGCAACTCATGCCGCCATTTGCTTTTTTCTTTTCTTTTTTTTAAACTACGAATGACACTGACGATTGCTTTTATAATGACAGATGTTTATATGATTTGTCTGTTGCGGACGAAAAGTGTAAAAAGGTTTATCTAAGTATTAAAAATTAAGTATATATATTAATTTATATAGGTATTTACTATATTTTGCTTACTGCTTTTGTAGCGTTAACATAGAATTAAACAGTCCGTCGACAACAGCACTTTTTTCTAGATTAAATGTATCTAAAGGTACAGCATTAGCTTGTCTGTAGCACTAAAAAGGTATGTGTAAAATTTCATATGGTTTCATGGTATTGGTATGAATTTTTAATGCGCGAAAGCGTAAAAAATATACAGACAGATAAACTCACATACGCATTTATGATTATTAGGATTACGATTAAAATATATAATAATTAAGACTCGACAGGTCGAACTTCAAGGAACGCATACTTTTGGCAATTTTACAAGGAAGCGTATAAATGTTTGTACAATTGTATAACGCGGATTTAATTATTTTCTTTTTAAAATATGACGTATAATACTATCAAGATCTATACTACGGATTTGATTTCAACGAGTCATCAAAAATTATATATCGATTTTATTTAATTCACTTTTTTATGCGTAATTTTAAGTAAATCTTCGGATTTGCTTCAAGAAAAAAAATTCAATAACAATATCGCGAGCGATATGTGCCCGTATGTTCTACGCTGTGTATACTAGTGGCCTGTTCATGCAAATAGACGATTAGTCTATTCTAAGATTATTATTTTTTTATTGAAGCACGATAAAGTGACTGCACTATGCCTGATGGTAAGCATAGTAAAATCCAAGAACAGTGGCGACCACCGCGAGACAGATCATCCATCGTCGGTCGCCGCTGTCATGGCGGCCATAATGACGAAAGTCACCCGGTACTGGATATGCACAGGCTGATCCCGAAACGCGACGCGCAAAAACGAGTCACTATGACGGGCTTTTTCGCCATGTACATGGTGGTTGTGACCCAGTCGGGCTGTATAACCCTACCACCCCACTATCGCCATTGCCTCGTTCGTTATTCAGCAGGGTACACCACGTGCAGGTGAGGTTGGCTTGGGTGTCTCAAGTCTTAAGATGTTACTCGACACCCCTTAAACCCCATTTTATGTAATTTGACATTTATGTGCATGTGCTGTAGTAACATTGAGACGGCAGCCGGTGTATGAACAGTAGCTGGGAAGACATAATCCTATACACTGGTACACAATGACACATTGTGTCAAACAGGTCTATACTATGTTTGCTTAGGGCTACCATATTCTAAATATTATTTAATTAGGACATGTAATGGAGCTTAAAATATTGTAGAGATGCAATTTTCAGAGCAGGCTCGATATAATTGCGTACAATTAAAGTTATATACATATCGAGGATGTCATTGAAATTTATATCGAGTTGCCAATTGTCAACTGTACATGGGATCTGGTTACGACATCACGGCTGATAGATGTCTCGGTTTCTTGGATAAAATGATGGTATTAAAACCGCGCAGAATGTGACGATTGGCGTGAAATTTAATTTTTCTTGATATTTCTTTTTTTTAATCTCTATATTTTAAACTTGTAGGTACTAAAACTTAAGCAAATAATACACCAACGATTCAATCAATAATCATGTAAATCGCTTCAGTATTTCTTGAGTGATAAGCACACTAACGGACAAACAGATAGATGGCGGATAAAGTTTCAAGAAAGTAATCTTGGTAACTACTGATTCAAATCTAAAAATATTGTTAATGATGCAAATCTAACTTCATATTATATTCTACTGTTAGGTAATACAATTTTTTTTATTCTATGAAAAGCAACAGCTATTACATCGCAAGTGCATGTTAGTTTCATATCCAGTAGGTTACATTAGTAACAAATCACTGTATCGATATCAACAGAAATTAACATCTATTGTAACCAGTTTTGTCAAATAAAAAAAAAAGATAAATAATTATAATGGAACAGCCGACTACAAATCTGCGGTAACAGACAACAAGCATTACAAATGTCTTTATAGTCACACCCGATTAGGACTCCCACGGCAGCGGCTCAAGCCTAGGTTCGATCCCTCGGTAGAGAGCCCTTGAGTGCGTTGCTTGCGCGATACGGTGACACACCAATACATCACTGCTACAACACTACACGATCACCCCCACAGACGTGCACGCCTACACGCTACACATTTTGGTGGAAGGGTTTACTTTTTTTCCCTTATCGAACTGAAAAAACTCTCAATTATTTGATAAAAAATATATGGAGGAGTTGTTGAGGCGTGTATGCTTGGTACACATATACGTTTCAACAACTCAAACATATATGAATAGTTAGCTAGGTTATTTAAGATAGGTCGCGATTTTGCATGCAACGGGCGACAGCCAAGCCGAGGTGTGCCGTGCACCCTTGAGCTGGTTGCCATTATAAAATCGGCTGAGTGCCTTAAGCGCTCGCCTTAGTAGTTCGGTGAAGCTGTAAAGGCCAAAAAATTAAGGCCAATAGCGTAGTCAGTTCCAGAAAAAAAATGTATAGCGAATAAAATCGCCTGATATTCAGCGATTTATCAATATAAGTATAGTGTTTGAAAAACGTATGAATTTTGATTAATTACGAATGACAACCCTAATAGAGCGGTAGGAACAAGTATTTAAATAATTAGATTAGCGTGGGCGGCTGTACTGTGTTATTTGAAAGAACATAGACGCATACAATGTGGAGGTGTGATCAACGCGCATCCGTCGCGCTGTCGTGTCGCGAGGTGTTACAACTATTGTTTAAAACCGTTTTTTTTTTGCTTTGTCCTGTTTTTCTCATTTGTAATTATGCTTGTTTACGAGACAATAGCCCGGTTCGACCGCCGGGCTTTGAATAATCTATGAATAGCGGTCGCGCTTATCTGAAATTAATTCATAAATAAAATAATGATGCCAAAATTTTAAGGTTTCTACAGCTGGGACAAAGTCCTCTTCCACTACGAAGTTACATAGAAAAGCTTTACAGGTCTAATACCCATATACTTATTAAATTAAAAGTACGCGAACAAAATTGCTAGTAGGTACACATCGGGATTTACGATTCATTTAACAACGCCCTTTAAATCAGTGCATTTCTTTTAACTGACATCTATGTATTTAATATGAACAAATACGTTTTTTTTTATTATATCACAACGAAATACTGCTGCTTTACTTGATGGTAATCACAGTAAAATTAAAAAACAACGTCGACCGTTGAATGATTTACAATCCGCCGACTGTCGTCCTTGTCAAGCCGGCTTGTAAATCTAAGTGCAGCTAGTTGTATATACATTGAGTGGTCATGAAACTCAACAAACTAATTACAGTACCCAGCTTTTGATTTAGCACGTTGTGGAAAAGAGCGCGATAATCGGCTAAGTACAGACTTGTATAACGTTATCTTTGTCTGTCGCAATCATCACGCTGTACGATAGACACAACTATCTATAAATTCGATGCACGTCGATTCAATCCGTACGACTCATTCTTTTCCCGACGCGCCAAATTAATTGCCGGGTACTGAAATTAGTTTTTCATTTTAACTGCACTAAATGATAACGAAAAGGACTTAAGCCTGTTATGGTATGTAAGTAAGGAAACTTTCCCTTTGTTTTCTGTAGTCAGTAAAATGACGTCACCCCTACAACTTAACCCTTCAAGCGCTAAGCATGAATGAAATCCCAGCCAATTAAAACAGAACAATTGTGTTTGAAACAACGTATTTGTAAGGTATATGTTGAGAGACTTCTGAGTAATGTTAAAGTTAGTAGGGCTTCAGCCAACAACCCTAGTGTTGAAGACCTCGCGTGACCCTAACGACTTTGCTTCAAACTCGATTGCGGGTCAGAAACACGTACGTGATAATAACTTGTTGATTGAAACAAACTATGTCGACAATGCTAGTTTTTTTTTTATCGAAGCACGATATAATGACTGCACTATGCCTGATGTTAAGCATAGTACAATCCAAAAACATCGACAACCACCGAGAGACAGATTATCCATCGCCGGTCGCCGCTGTCATGCCGGCCATAATGACGAAAGTCACCTGGTACTGGATATGCACAGGCTGATCCCGAAACGCGACGCGCAGAAGCGAGTCACTATGACGGGCTTTTTCGCCATATGCATGGTGGTTGCGACCCAGTCGGGCTGTGAAACCCTACCACCCCGCTTTCGCCATTGCCTCGTTCGATATTCAGCAGGGTGCACCACGTGCAGGTGAGGTTGGCTTGGGTGTCTCAAGTCTTAAGATGTTACTCGACACCCCTTACACCCCAAACCCCAGTTTGTCTTCACACACAATGATAAACGTTATCAAGAACCCAGAGATGAGTACGTAAGGGCTTATTTATAAGGCATAGTGGTCGCATGTTCGAACTACTTATTTTACCTACGAATTTGTTTAAGTATAAATATATTTACTTATTTAAATTGGGATCACTACAGGAAATAAAACATCGTAAAATAACTGAATTGTAGAAATGTTTTTGTAGTACTATCATATATAGGAAGAATATAGATTTCTCTGTTTCAAATAACCAATACCTCATAGGATGCCATGGTGGTTACGCCAATACTTTCCCTCGGTTTTGGGCCAGTATTCTTTCGATTCCTTTCTTTTTTTATGATTCTCCTGATAAAATAACGGCAGCGAACGATCAATACCTCTCCGACTCTTCAAACAGAGCATATGTATGCACACTCCCCGTAACCACACGTCGCCGTGAATTTCGTTCCAGCACACACGCCGCGACCTCCTCCGCTGCGGCTACTGGCTTTATAGAATGATAATGAAAAATCTTCATTTGCTAGCCTAATATACACAACACAAATTATCCCCACATTCGTATACACACACACAGGTATACATATTGTTACAAAATATATATTTGAGTTTGGACGTACACATGCTGGTGCACGTGGATAGTTTAGCTAGCTTAGGTTAGATATATACATGTTGCATCTAAAACAACATCACAAGCCGAAGTTCGGCCACATTATTACCCTTGACCTTATTGCCAAGCCACACGTCTAGTAGTCTGGTGAAGCTTTAAAGGCCTGTCAGGTTAATAACGTTAGCCAGTTGGAAAAATGGAGATTTACCTTTTTTCTTTTTTTCGATGTAGTTCTTCTCGATAAGTGGGTTGTTTTCCGTACCGGTGGTAGTTTTGATGTTTATAAGTGGGTTTTCAGGACATAAATTGTAAAAGGTTTAATTTTTATTTTTGAGCATTTTTTATACCTTTACTGACTAATAATAAATGCTGAAACACCAAAGTCTTCGCATTACGGAATTGTTTTAAAAAAATATTATTTATACTTCGTAGCCCGGTGTCGCTGACCTTGCTAGGTCAATAGCGTAGACAGATCGAGAAAAAAAATTATATATTGTATTTTCACTCTGTCGTTAAAAAAACAAAGGTAGCCTAGCTATCTATCTCTGTGCTAAATTTCACTGCGATGTTTAGAAGGTTAGTTGTAACAAACAAACAGACAAACAAATGAAACACAGATAGTATTTGCATATGAATTAAGTCATTAAGTCTATAAAGCGGGTGTAAGGGGTGTCGAGTAACATCTTAAGACTTGAGACATCCAAGCCAACCTCACCTGCACGTGGTGCATCCTGCTGAATAACGAACGAGGCAATGACGATAGCGGGGTGGTAGAGTTTTACAGCCCGACTAGGTCGCAACCACCATGTATATGGCGAAAAAGCCCGTAATAGTGACTCGCTTCTGCGTGTCGCGTTTCGGGATCAGTCTGTGCATATCCAGTACCGGATGACTTTCTTCATTTCATTCGACCGGTGATGGATAATCTGTCTATCGGTGGTTGCCGATGTTTTTGGATTGTACTATGCTTAACATCAGGTATAGTGCAGTCACTTTATCGTGCTTCAATAAAAAAAAAACTATATTAAAGAGAAAAGATTTATTTTTTTGTTTATAATGAATAAAGTAAACCGTTTTTATAAATTCTTTCATCGATGGAAAGTTACATTATCAGCGAATAGCAAGTATTAATTTTTCAAAATGTACATGAATGTAAATAAAGCCGCTAGAGAAAAGTAGTTATTATCTATAAATATTATTCACATATATCACATAACCCTATAACCGCCACTTAGTGTTTTATTCACTGGATTATGTTTTAACTTCAGCTCTCATTAAAATTAAATTCATAGTGTAATTAAGTTCAAACACTAATTACCTTGAAAAGTAGTGAAAGTATTACCGCTCACCCCACACTTCGCTCACCCCGCGACACCCCTAAAGACTGGCGATTTAGAAGAAGCCACCACAAAGGCTGGTTCGCTTACGTTTTATGCGGCGCGAGCGTGTCACACCTGCCTCAAAGTGCCTTATTAACCGGTTTTTACGTAGTGTAGCTTATCAGGCTTTGAGCGTAAAGAGCACGGGGCTTAAAAATAACATCAAAGGTGGCTGGGAAATGTTTTCAGTCGGGCTTTCGCCTTTTTTCAATTGCAATTAGTTAGCGTTACCGTCAGCGGCTGCTCTCGCGCCTTGTGCAATTATGGTTTTAGTAGTTCGGTTTGATGATTCCGCGGACTACTTAATATTTGGATGTGACACCTGTATTTTTTTAAATTTAATATGAAAGTACTCATTACTTTAACACTAGTAACGGCTCCTGAATTTGTACTTGTTAATCTTAATTAATATGAATGTTGGTTTTCTTGATTTCACGCCATAACTACGCAACTGATCATAATGACTTCTTGTATGTTATCGTGGGTACAGCAAAGGACGTAGGGTACCTTTTACCTTTAAAAAAATCGAGATAGGCATAAAGACTGCCGACAAAAGTGAAAACTCAATACAATGGAATAAATGTGTTTCTGTTTTGAATTTTTTAATTAATCATAGTGTGAATAATTTGAATTGCATAATTTGCAAATTTAAATTATTATCATTAGTCCGGTCTTTATATCTATTTGCACGCTGACCAATAAAGTTTATAAATAAATAGCCTCTACTCACGACTTCGTTCCGCTGGAATAGTTACTTTGGGCTAAAGCTAACACGCAGCGGAAGCTCTCAAGAGAAAAAGAAAACCCCGATTTTTAAACATGCTTCATTGGTGCTCCGCTCCTATTGGTATAAGCATGATGATATATAGCCTAAAACCATCCTCGATAAATGAGCTATATAACATTGAACAATTAATATTAGATACACATAGGCCGCTGAACTTCGCGTTGCTAGTCTGTCGTAACCCACGCAAGCGCAACCCGATCGGTCACGCTTACTAGTATGTCATGAAGCGAAATTATAGATTCATTTCCTGCTAAAAATACCGCTCGACTCACCTAGAGAAGTTTATACTTCAAAGATTACTCCTAAAAGTGTCCCGAGACATAAGTCAAATATACGTAAAACGAGTGAACCCGCTAGCGAGAGTTAGCTACCCTACAAGAATTAGAATATAACATGTAAAATCAGCGTGTATGTAGTATCTTTCTATAAGTGGATTTTTTTTTATGCCAGAAAGGCAGCAGACAGGCTGACGGCCCACCTGATGGTAAGTGGTTACCGTCGCCTATGAACAACTGCAACACCAAGGGCAACGCTGTTGTGTTGCTGACCTTGAAGAGTGCGTTTCAGTCCCTTCTTGAAGAGCCCCATATTATAATCCAGAGGAAAAACCGTGCCGGGCAACCCATTCCACAACGTCAGCGTACGCATGAGGAAGGTTCGAGAGAACCTCACAGTAATCGCGATTTTGCTAGCTTTTAAGGTGTGTGGATGAGCAGCCAACCAGCGGCGGGAGGTGCGAGTTTGAAAAGGTGAAGACGGCACCATATTAAACAGTTCCTCAGAGCACTCTCCATTATACATGCGGTAGAGCATACATAGACAGCCAATGTCTCTACGAACTAATAATTAACATTAAATCACTGGTTCTATTAATCATTTTATTTATACGCTGGCTCATATGATAGCGTGTTTGGACACCTCACCGAAAGACGATGCTCGAATCCCTGCGGATTCGGTGAAGGTATATGATGAAACCATAGCATAGCATCATATACTCATTTAACATTTGACGAGATTGTATTGAATTGCTAAAACCTATAAGTATTTAAAAAAAATCTAAGGTACTCTTGTTTCTCGTAAGAACAAAATTAAGAAATATTTGTTAGGGTTAATTAATGCTAATCAGCTAAAATTTAACACAAACGCAAAACGTTGTTCACATTATGAATGATGGTATTATGAAAAAAGATTTGGAAATTGAAAATAATTCAAATCGCATCCAAAACGCGTAGTAAGAGAATGTGCTCACTATGTTTCGTACATCGATGTTGTTGAAAGAGTATCTTAAACTAAAAATTATTGATATGGAACAGAAGCAGCGTGGCGTTTTAATTGCTCTTTTGACTCGTTTAATTTCTTACTTAGTTAACCACGACCGGTTTGTTATTGCTAATTTGTTGTGAGATTAATTAGCAATGAATCGGTTTTGATTTGTGGACCGAAGATTAACACTTTTAACACTTCAAAGTTTTTTAAATTAGATTTTAAAATGAAAATTTTTCCCATTGCCTCACTTTTTTTCGTCCGTCTATCCCATGTCGCATTACAACCGGCCACGGATTACGAGAAAAGGGAAAGGAGCTCGGCAGAGCAGCCAAGACCAATATGGCGGTGCCCGTGGCTCAATTCATGCAATCAAATGATACCATGTTTGAAATGAATATTGTACTCAGGTTTTAACATGCGTCTATCATCTGAATAAGTGTATTTATTATATATTCAGTACTCTAATACACAGATTGAAATTAAAATTCATAATTGTATATCCTGTTAATAATTATTGATCAATCGTTATCATTCCCATTTTCCAATGAATTAGTTAAGATTAAAAACGCGATTTTAATACACTAAAACGAATATTTTTCCGTAAATTTTCTATGGTTTTAGAGTACCACGCGATTTTTTTTACATTGTAATATTATTTCCGAAAAATACAAATTTCGAATATAATGGAGTCTATGCATAAGCACCGTAGAAAAATATATATCCCCATTAATTATAGAAGACAATACCTCTCTGTCTGTAAGTTTGTGTATTTATATGTCGTAAACCACTGAAGCGCTTTGCGTCATTCTTTTTTAAATGATAGCTGAAATTTCGATCCAAATTTCTTATGCTTTCTTGTATTGTTATGATCGCGGGCAGAGGCTAGTGTCAAGTGCAATGTTACCAGTTAAAAGATGTAAACCCATTAAAATTATGCAATTTAACTATTAACTTAAGGGAAAATCTCCCTACATTATCCGCACACCTACAGACAGACATCTTCGTTAAACAACTTCTAATTAAACGCGTAACTTTTGAATTTATCATCTTTACAAACTAAAGACTATCTATTATATACCTACGTTGGAAGGCATAAGGTATATATTTAACTGGCGTTCTATCAGGATGTTTTAGGAATTTTCGGCCAAGTGACATTGCACCGTCGGCTTCGAACAAAGGAGGCTTGAAAAGGCAAATGAGCGTCTTTACAAAGTTGAAGCGTCAAGTATTTCAGGCGACGGCAAGGAAACTTGTCAATTTACATGAGTGGCTATGAAAAATAATTTAATACACCTTTCTTTTCACTGGCAACACTGTTATAATGATATGAAAAAGATTTTTGGAAGAGTAATAATCTTTAGGCGTAGTGAACGGTAATTTTTGGCAGAGGTAAATTTGATTTAAATTAATTTAATTTTCAATTTTAATTCCATGCCATGACATGCTAGTACACGTAACCAGCCGTATTGCCCTTGGGTGGCTTGCTTGGTACTAGCGACGTGTAGTATAAGAGCCTGTGTACATTTAATATTGTTATCTTGTATTGAGATTGTGCAGCCCAATATATAATATATACAATGAAAAATTGTATAAAAATGTATGTAATTAGTATTCGAAGTATCAATAAATGTAAAAAATAGACTAATGATAATAATTTCAATTATGAAATTATATTACGGATATAAATTATGAAATTTAAACAATTCATAGTATAATTAATTTAAAAATTGAAAAGAGAATACAGTTTAAATTCTGTTGTCTTAAGTTTTCACTTCTATCGGCAATCCTTATATCACTGCTTGGACTTTTTCTTTCAACTGTGTTTTTGTATAGTAGCAAGCGTTGATAGAATTCATTGATTTACCATTTCTTGTTCTTCTCTATAGTACAATATACACGTCGGATTGATACAACAGGTTACTATTAAAATTGGTACACCTGAATTAGCCCTATGTTATATTTTTTGTTAACTATCTTCTGCCCGCGTCTACGTCCGTGTGAAATAGTTACTTCGGTCTAAAGCTGTGTAACTCACAACATCGTTTACGTAGGTGTAAATATTTTTGAATGTCACTTACGTTAACCCCGATTTTGAAATAGTCTTTATTGGTGCTCCGCTCCTATTGGTCTTAGCGTGATTATATACAGCCACAACTTTCCTCGGCGGATGCGCTATTTAATACCGAAAGAATTTTTCAAATCGGAATGAATTATTTCTGAGATTCAAAATCAAAATCAAAAATTCTTTATTCAGTTTAGGCCCTAATAGGCACTTATGAACGTCAAAAACTACCACCGGTTCGGAGACAACCCAGCCATCGAGAAGAACCGGCAAGAAACTCGACCGGGTACATTTTTTTTTACATACATTTAAATACATCATACAGCTTATAGTGAATGCACAGAGAGGAGTCAATTCCAGACATCACTATCGTTCATATACTGATCCACTCTATAATATCCTTTTGACACTAACACCCGCTTGACATGGCGCTTAAATTTGCAGTCCGGCAAATCGGTAACATGTTTTGGGACTTTATTGTAAAACCTAACACTATTACCTAAGAAACTATTACTGGTTTTACTAAGTCTGAAACATGGGACGACCAGTTTATTACAGTTTCTAGTATTTACATTATGCCGGTCTTTTACTAAATTCAGTTTTTCAAAGTTTTTACGGACATACATTAAATTAAATTATCAAGAATGTATTGGGAACGGATTAACGCGTTTAAATAAACTAACTCTCAGCTGTATAATATTATATACATAAGTTTATGTTTTATAGCGAGCAAAGTCACGGGCGGTTAATAAAGATATTAAAGAAGTCGTATAATTTTTGTTCAGTAACAACATTTATATAATACCTCGATTGTTTTAGGTGTTTTATATAAATTACCAAGTAAGTTTTTCTAAAGAAACAATCGTTTGCGAAGAAATAAAAGTGAAATTCGAAAAAGTTACTGAAGAAAACTAAAAGAAAAAAAATTAAATAATGAAAAGAAATGTTCAAATTTTTCAGTGTGTACTGCGAAAATTATGTAACGAAATTTGTTTTTATTTTTCTACGAATTCAGTCACTGTTTCAGAGAAAAATAAATAAGTAAAGGAAAGTAGCAAAGATTCCGCGTAAAGTAACCTAACTTTAATTCATGTTATTGTACAATATTGCATAACCATCATTCTTACATAATGTTACATAACTTTTTTGCTTATTCAAAATGTAATTGTTTCAACTTTTGCTTTTCTTTCAGCAATTTCAACTTAATAACAAGCGCTTTGTTTGGTTGACCTTTGTTTATGTTAAAAAATGCAAATGAAAAATCATTTCTCAACTTAAACAATTATTATTTATTTAACTACATTCTTTACCTAAAATCATTTTATATCGTTTTTTTTTATTAATTTCTTTTATTTTTTTATTGGTAGGTAGTTATTGAAATTTTAGCCAATGAAACTTTTCATATATTTTTTTTTTTTTTTTTTTTTTTTCGAACTGACTACGCTATTGACCTAGCAAGGTCTTAACAGCTTCACCGAACTACTAAGGCGAGCGCTTAAGGCACTCAGCCGATTTTATTTGGACAACTAGCTCAAGGGTGCACGGCACACCTCGGCTTGGCTGTTGCCTGTTACATGCAAACTCGCGATCTATCTTAGCTAACCTAGCTAACTATTCATATATGTATGAGTTGTTGAAACGTATATGTGTACCAAGCATACACGCCTCAACAACCTCTCCATATATTTATTATCGGAAAATTAGAGTTTTTTCAGTACGATAAGGGGAAAAAATAAAACCCTTCCACTTCCATGTGTAAAGCGTGTAGCGTGCACGTGTGTGGGGGTGATCGTGTAGTGTTGTAGTAAATTTTTTTTTGTGTCACTGTATCGCGAAAGCAACGAACTCAAGGGCTCCCTGCCGAGGGATCGAACCTAGACTTGAGCCGCTACCGAGGGAGGCCTAATCTGGTGTGCGGGAGCGAAATCTACCCCCAGACCACGGCGGCGTGATCTGTGGTTACGCGGGCGTGGGCGTGAGCACGCTCTGTTTGGAGAGACAGGCTGGTACTGATCGTTCACTGCCGTTATTTCATCAGGAGGGTCGATAAAAATATGTCGCGGCCGTCTTCTATGACGCGTAGCGTTTGGTACGGGTTCGTATTGTGCGGCGGATACCACTAACGGACTGGGATGATTTGCAGCTTTTTCAAAATAACTAATCGTAAGTGATTTTACGTACGCCCAGATAGAAGGGATCTCTAGGTCTCTATGGAGATTGACTCTCCGGATGTACCACGGGGCACCGGTCACTTTACGTAATACACGATTTTGGAAAACCTGCAGCTTATGAAAGTTATCTTTGGACATATGCGCAAAAACGGGGCAGCTATATGTCATCACGGGACGGATACACGTCTTATACAAAGTGAGCTTGTGTCTGAGGGACATCTTACTCTTATGACAAAGCAACGGATGGAGGCGACCCAAGACCATAGCGGCCTTGTTTCGCACTCTGTCTATATGTGAATTGAACTTTAAATGTCTATCTAATGTGACACCGAGATATTTGACCTCTTCGACCCAAGGGATATCGATTCCGTATAGCCTGATGGGCTCAAATTTATTAGCGCGAAAATTTTCATATATTTCTGTGTGATATTTTATAGGGACTTCTCGAATCGTACAGTTTCAACTCATATACATTTTATATTGTTTAAGTCTTACATAATTGCTTCACATGAGAATCTACAGTAGAAAAAACATGTTAAAACAAGTCGCCAGTGATGAAAACAACGTAAGATAATATTTATATATTGAATTTATCATCATAATAATAATAAAATCATACTTCAAAAGGAGGTAGGATATAATGCGAATTCTCCTATGTATAGTATAATAACTGCATTTCACTAAGTATATACCCGATTAGGCCTCCCACGGCAGCGGCTCAAGCCCAGGTTCGATCCCTCAGTAGCGAGCCCTCGAGTGCGTTGCTTGCGCGGATACGGTGACACACAAATATACATCACTGCTACAATACTACACGATCACCCCCACATACGTGCACGCTTGCACATGAAAGTGGAAGGGTTTACTTTTTTTTCCCTTATCGAACTGAAAAACTCTCAATTTTCCGATAATAAATATATGGAGGAGTTGTTGAAACGTATATGTGTACCAAGCATACACGCCTCAACAAC
>JACEII010000008.1:18950225-18997422 GCA_014332785.1 Antheraea mylitta | reverse complement strand
ATGTGTAAAGCGTGTAGCGTGCACGTGTGTGGGGGTGATCGTGTAGTGTTGTAGTAAATTTTTTTTTGTGTCACTGTATCGCGAAAGCAACGAACTCAAGGGCTCCCTGCCGAGGGATCGAACCTAGACTTGAGCCGCTACCGAGGGAGGCCTAATCTGGTGTGCGGGAGCGAAATCTACCCCCAGACCACGGCGGCGTGATCTGTGGTTACGCGGGCGTGGGCGTGAGCACGCTCTGTTTGGAGAGACAGGCTGGTTCTGATCGTTCACTGCCGTTATTTCATCAGGAGGGTCGATAAAAATATGTCGCGGCCGTCTTCTATGACGCGTAGCGTTTGGTACGGGTTCGTATTGTGCGGCGGATACCACTAACGGACTGGGATGATTTGCAGCTTTTTCAAAATAACTAATCGTAAGTGATTTTACGTACGCCCAGATAGAAGGGATCTCTAGGTCTCTATGGAGATTGACTCTCCGGATGTACCACGGGGCACCGGTCACTTTACGTAATACACGATTTTGGAAAACCTGCAGCTTATGAAAGTTATCTTTGGACATATGCGCAAAAACGGGGCAGCTATATGTCATCACGGGACGGATACACGTCTTATACAAAGTGAGCTTGTGTCTGAGGGACATCTTACTCTTATGACAAAGCAACGGATGGAGGCGACCCAAGACCATAGCGGCCTTGTTTCGCACTCTGTCTATATGTGAATTGAACTTTAAATGTCTATCTAATGTGACACCGAGATATTTGACCTCTTCGACCCAAGGGATATCGATTCCGTATAGCCTGATGGGCTCAAATTTATTAGCGCGAAAATTTTCATATATTTCTGTGTGATATTTTATAGGGACTTCTCGAATCGTACAGTTTCAACTCATATACATTTTATATTGTTTAAGTCTTACATAATTGCTTCACATGAGAATCTACAGTAGAAAAAACATGTTAAAACAAGTCGCCAGTGATGAAAACAACGAAAGATAATATTTATATATTGAATTTATCATCATAATAATAATAAAATCATACTTCAAAAGGAGGTAGGATATAATGCGAATTCTCCTATGTATAGTATAATAACTGCATTTCACTAAGTATATACCCGATTAGGCCTCCCACGGCAGCGGCTCAAGCCCAGGTTCGATCCCTCAGTAGCGAGCCCTCGAGTGCGTTGCTTGCGCGGATACGGTGACACACAAATATACATCACTGCTACAATACTACACGATCACCCCCACATACGTGCACGCTTGCACATGAAAGTGGAAGGGTTTACTTTTTTTTCCCTTATCGAACTGAAAAACTCTCAATTTTCCGATAATAAATATATGGAGGAGTTGTTGAGGCGTGTATGCTTGGTACATATATACGTTTCAACAACTCATACATATATGAATAGTTAGCTTGGTTAGCTAAGATAGATCGCGATTTTGCATGCAACAGGCAACAGCCAAGCCGAGGTGTTCCGTGCACCCTTGAGTTGGGTGTCAAAATAAAATCGGCTGAGTGCCTTAAGCGGTCGCCTTAGTAGTCCGGTGAAGTTGTTAAGACCTTGCTGGGTCAATAGCGTAGAAAAAAAAAACTAAGTGTACCTACTACGGGCCTATTGCAAATCTGTTGTATAGTTTTCAATTCTATTTCGGATGGTGGTCATTTTAAGTTATTTAACTTTATGATCATTAAAGGGTACATTATTTGGACGCACTTTGCTTAGTTCATCTGTGATATTACACGTGGGATGTAAACTTGTTACAAAAATTATTAAAAAAAACGCAGTCTTTGGTTCCTTTGGACACGTTAGTGTGAATTGTAAATTACTGCTAAAATTATCAATAATTCTGTTTTATTTTAACCTGTTAACATCTTACGAAATATCTTTAAAAAAAGTAAATATTTCACATTGATTAAAATAATAATAAATCAATCCAGTGTAACTTACAATTCAACATTACTACAAACAGCGAAGGTTACATGAATACACGTAATTACACGCTTACGAGTGTGATTACGCACTGTTCCGGATCCCATCACCGGCCGTGAGTGACCATTGAATAGGCAATTTACTCCCGTAACGTGTCAAGCATTCACATCTTCATTTCATCTCACACTAAATAAACCTGTGTAATCAACTTATTCAAATTCATGAATAAAAAAATATATACCAAACAATATGGCAACACCTCTCGCAAAGTTACACGTGCCGCTGCATTCAGAAAAAACACACCGAATTTTGAAATTCGAAAAGAGTTTGATCGGGTGCCTTTTGCAAAATGGCGCTTAAATATAAACGCGCCAATTCACAATGGCGGCTGACAATTGAAAATTTATCGTTTATAAAAACATTACAGTTGGCTTTTAGTTTGAATAGAAACGTCAATTGACGCGCCATCATTTGGCAGCGCAGAATGACCGACAAGTTTAATAATTCGTCTCCGTATTTACGAGTAGCATTCTTATTATATTACAGGCAGAATTGAAAATCGCAGATAATTATCAAATAAAAGTGCCTTATTCACTTGTCGGCGTATAAAATCTGATTTATGATGTGGTTCCAACACTAAAGCAACAAAACCTTGTATCAATACTAAAAGAAATACAAATGAATGCTTGTTACAATACACGATGTAATTGTTTAGACAAAGGTGTAAAGCACAGCGTAAATAACCGAACTTTGTCATATGATTTTCTACGTTATTCGTAGGCAGTAAGATCAATTTTAGATAGATACATTTATAGTTTTAATCTTCTCGCTAGCCATCGTTATACAGCGTCAAAGCTTTCGCCGATAATTCTAAAGTTAATTTTTATGACATCGAAACAACAATGGGCGAGATGGTGAAAAGATATTCATAGTTTTTAACGTTATGGAATCCTTAACTGTTGTTTTAAACTCCTCCAGTAATACCTACGTCTATTGTTACAACGACGGTTCGTCTTTTGTTACTTCTCACTGCGACCAATAACTACATTCATTTATCCTTTTTGTCTCATAACAATTATGTTTGTGGACATTTCTACTTTTTTTTTTCATTATTTTATTATCTGTCATTTTTGAATTTCGAACTCGTTTGAATATTTGACTTCGGAATGTGTCACGCTGTTTCGGTACCACACTAACGACAGTTGAATAATTGCACGAGTCTAATATTCGACATAATGAGTCGGCGACAAGACAAAAACATCTTCAATACAAATGAAAACGTATAATTACTGTTTTGTTCTGGTAAATCGTATGGTCAGTTCCATTTCAAACCGTTACAAAATTTCAGTGAAAAGAATTACTTACAGTACTATACTGTTCGGTTATTTATATTTCAATTGTTAGATTTTAATGGTAGACTAAGAAGAATCGTCGGCGACTTTGAGTTTTATTTGCAATTGATTTTAATTGTCATAATAGAGACTCAAGGTGTTGTGTCTTTAAATAACTAGAATATGTATTAATATTTTTCAGTGTTCAATGGCTTATTTAGCGAGGAAGATTATAATCATTATCTTCATTTAAGACCAATAGGGGCGGAGCACCAATGAAGAATATTTCAAAATTATTTTTTATTCCTTTATAAATCTTCTGCTATGTGTGCTGCGTGAACGGTGACTATTCGACGTGGGCGAAGTCTCGGGCAAAAAATAGTCTAGCTATATAAATAAAATGTAATCGTATCTAAAGTAGCGGCTCAAGCCTAGGTTCGATCCCTCGGTAGGGAGCCCTTGAGTGCGTTGCTTGCGTGATACGGTGACACACAAATATACGTCACTGCTACACCACTACACGATCACCCCCACACACGTGTACGCCTACACGCTTACACATGGAAGTGGAAGGGTTTACTTTTTTTCCCTTATCGAACTGAAAAACTTTCGATTTTCCGATAATAAATATATGGAGGAGTTGTTGAGGCGTGTATGCTTGGTACACATATACGTTTCAACAACTCATACATATATGAATAGTTAGCTAGGTTAGCTAAGATAGATCGCGATTTTGCATGCAACAGGCAACAGCCAAGCCGAGGTGTGCCGTGCACCCTTCAGATGGTTGCCAAAATAAAATCGGTTGAGTGGCTTAAGCGCTCGCCTTAGTAGTCCGATGAAGCTGTTAAAACCTTGCTGGGTCAATAGCGTAGTCATTTCGAAAAAAAACTTTATTCCGTATATTCAGTTACTTGACTTAAAAGTGGTTATTGATAACATTCTTGGCAGTTGCCTGAGCATTCACCTTCTTCATTTTAGCTACGGCAAAAAATCTAAATTGTTACTGCCATTATTAAGTAGGTAATAATAATTTAAGTGTTTTGTGATAATTTTAATGTTTTAACAAGATGGTGGCTTCCTTGTTATAAATTTCTATGGAGTTTTTGTGGCATTACAGAATTCATGTTCCGTGGTATTATTTCCTATCCAATTTGCTTGTGCACAGTAATCGAACTATATTACGTAAGACGCCAACGATATTACAAAATATAGAGTCACATAACACAATATAATGAATCACTACATAGTATAAAGCAAAGTCGCTTTCTCTGTCCCTATATCCTTATGTATGCTTAAATCTTTAAAACTACGCAATGGATTTTGATGTGGTTTTTTTTTAATAAATTGAGTGATTGACGAGGAAGGTTTATATGTACAATAACATCCATTAAATAGTGGAGAAATACTGTTATTTTTGAGGTTTCTAATGTGATGTCGTAAATAATTACATTTTTTTCGCTTACATTGCAGCAAACGCAGGTTGAAATTTTATTTTAATTGAACCCGGTAGATGATGCTGCGAACGGGTTTTAGGCTTATTTTAAAAGATTTCTCACATACCAACTCAGTATATATTTGAGTAAGTCCCTGTATAGTTCGGATTTACAATTGAAAACTGTAGATTTCGCTGTAGTCGGGTTTTAGGTTTGTTAAGATTTTACGCATTTAAAAATACAATTGAAACAAATAATAACCGATTTGGTGCAGATAAAGTCACGGGTAAGCTAGTAAAATATAAAATCCACTATATGACATTGTAAGATCCCGCGAAAAACTCCGATCGTTTCGTCAAACGAAACGTAAAAAAATTGTTTTCATTAGCATTTTTTCAATTTATTCCCGATTTAAATAGTTGAATTGCCAATCAGAAGTTTGAGAACGGACTCGTGAACGTGGCTTCGATTTTTAAATAAACCGCGAACGGCGAGGGAATAGGATAAAAAACAATCAATTAGATGGAACTGTCAAAGGCAGGAGAAAGGGACTATGATCGTCCGAGATAAAATTGATCTTAGTTTTCTTGTATACTGGAGCCGGCGTTTTCGCTAACATTTATAATGATATTTAGACATTTTAGATCAATTGCCGAATGTATATAAATAAGTGTATGACATCAAAACGGCTGCACCTATTCTTTTTTTTCTGCAGACTTGATTCGCACTTTTTCTTTACTTTCGTTTAGTTTTTTATTTGTTTTGTAAAAAAAATGCTTTTTTATTACGATTATTGTTCCTACCAAGGCTTTATTATCATATTTAAGAGCTGCACTTAGTTGAAAAATTATTTTATTGTTATGTGTGTAATTCTCAAAACAATTTTGAAATAAAGCATGTCTAAGCTAAAATCAGCTGTAATTTTATTATTTAGTACACACAAGCGAAGCCATAGCGGATAGCTAGCAATATAGTAGACAATGAATCCCGATAAAATGCTTCAGAATACAAGGACATGTACATCAAAAGAAGCAATATAACAAATCCTGAATACCGGAACATTCACACTGTAATCCGCAAACGCTAATTGCATAAAAACATGCCCCCCGTATCACAAACAAACATACAGAAATACAAAAGACAGATTAGGGAAGATACTGATCGTATTTGAGATAAGAATACGTGTATTTTTTCGCTAGGCTTTAGATAGGTGAGGAGATATGAGGGCAGATGTTCACTGTCCCTCGGGTCGATGTGTGACGTCACTGCGGAAGATAATTCTCGAGTGGCGATTCGTTAAAAAAAACTTTGAGTTACTGGTGGGTCATCTTTAAGTGTAGTCTTCTACATTAGTATAGAAGTGATCACTATTGTATTCTGTAAACTGTAATTGAGGTGAATCTAATTATATATAACTGATTCTGATTCTCGCGACTTCTTCTGCGTCGTACTTATATTATCTCAATTGTTTTTTAATATCTCAAAGGGATTAAGGCAGCGCTTCTGAGGAAAGCTTCTAGACGGCTTGACTTTTTCCAATACTTCCAACAATTATCGTTATATTTAAGCAATTTATATTTTATTTTATAAATACACCTAAACCTTCCTTGTGAATGATTATATCTATTAATGATAAGCGCATGAAAATCTGTTGAATACTTTTTGAGTTATCGCGAACAGAAAGTCGGACAGATGCGGCGGTGGACTTTTATGATAGGTAGTAATTACAGTTGATACGCTGGTATTGCAAATTTAACTCTTGGTAGGTAAACACAACCGACTATTTAAATTTAAAAATTATTAAACGAATTCGAATAAACTTAATTATTTAAATGAGATTATTGAATTTAAATGAGATTATTGAATTTAAATGAGATTATTGAAATCATATTCACTTAAGAATATTTCCAATTATATGAATAGTTACGACCATTCGAATATATTATATACTAGCCTTTGCCCGCGACTTCGTTCGCGTGGAATACTCGTAGATACACTAACACCAACACTAACACGCAGCAGTTCTCAAAAGGAAAAAAGATCCCGATTTTGAAACATTTTTCATCTGTGCTCCGCTCCTATTAATCTTAGCGTGATGATATATAGCCTATAACCATTCTCGATGAATAAGCTATATAACATTGAAAGAATTATTCAAATCGGACAAGTAGTTCCTGAGATTACTCCCTACAACGCCATAACATCACAACGTCACTAACTCACAAACTCACAAATCTTACCTCTTTATAATATCATTATAGATTTGATTTGATACAATCACTATGTCCACATATTAAAGCTTTTATATATTAAAGTCTGTCACAATTCTATAACATTTAATAGAAAAGTATGGACCGCAGAGTATTTTGTAAGAACTCTGTCATATTATATATTGTCAACATAAGAAAGGGGTTGCCTACGTAGAATTATATTCATATTTTAGTGTGGTATTATTGTATGTAATTCGTAGCGACATATAGGCGTGTGTAAAATTATTTAATTATCTGTAACATAATTTGCACTTTGTGATACTTACCTTAATATATTGAGTGATAATAATTAAAAATAATCCGAAAGTAACGTCCAATGTTTAAAGAATTGAACAAAGCGTAGTAAAATTCTTAATCTTTGGTCGCTATATCATTTAAATATTTGGAAACATCTGCTTTGGTTCCACCTGCGTACACTATTGCGAGGTAATTCTGACCCAATTGAGGGTTATACAATGAATAAAAGTTTAAAATTCAACCGATAAATGTGTGTTTTTTGCCTCCCAAATATTTGTAAGCACAATGTAGCACAACGCTATCTATAATGGCGCACACAATGCGACCAATGGGATTAAGTCTTTACCGGTACACTTCACCTAATTGGTAACAATGGTCCGCCATTTTGGAATAGGTATTAAATTCGAAGTTTAAATTCGAATATCCGAATAACGTACAATTGATGACAAAAGCGTTTGATATACAATATTAAATCGCGGGGAGAATAATCATTGTTCAAAATATTGTTTCGTTTTCGTAATAAAAATATTGTTAGCTTAGCAATTAATTGCTTGTTACTTGAAATAACACTTATTAAATACGCGTTTTATACTAATGTAAGTTTATATCGATGCGAAATAAATTGGGGTATCATATTATTCCCGTGTAAAATGCTTACTGTTTTATATGAAACTAAAAAACCTACAGCTTGTCATGTATTTGTCATTGATTAAATGGAGAGTTATGATAAAATTGATAGATGAAAAACATTCTCAATAGAAAGACAGTTAAAGCGGTCAATATTCATAGTTTTCGGTCAAACAGTTTTGGTGTTTTTTAGTATTATATATAGAAGATAAGTAGTCCAATCTCTCTGCAAACGATAAGAATAATAAATAGATAAAAATGATCTTAACATACTGTGTCCGATGGACATTATTTCAGCGTTTGATCTCACATGATATTAAATGTTGATGTGCTCAATTGTGGTAAACACGCTAAGCCCAGATGAGGGTTAAGCCACAAGTGTTGCTGCTGCTGCCAGAACTCATTTATAGGTGTTTGATGACGAATTTTCAATTTCAGAGTGATAGGCAACCATGCAGGCTTAACAAAGCACTAACAACATGCTATGATTTCATCAGAATGTTTTCTTGCACCGATAGCTTACCACTGTTTCAAAATCCGCGAAAGTAACAATCTTCGAGGAATCCTTTTTTGAATCAGATTGGATCGAACCTCATTCACCTATCACTTACTTACCGTCAAGTACAGAGTTTTGGTATATTATATTTAGAAAAAAATCTACTCCAAATAATTTTTCTCCGTGTACCATCAAAAGCCGTGACCGAACAAATTATTGAGTCAAAATCTGAATACGTTCGTTCTTTATTTCGTATCTCTCTCGTTTGCATTATTTTATCCCTCTCTTTTCAACTCGCGCACATTAAGGGTACAAGGATAAGCTGCTTATTGTATTTTTATAGTTATTTTGATCGTCGCACACACACGGTATATTGTGTGGATTATCCAACATGAATACAGAATGGGGCATTACATTATTGTTGCGCGATGTACACAGCTGATGTTTTTACGGAACAATAATTCGTCGATGTTTGCGAATCGTCGGTGGAACTTTTGTTAATATTAATTTAATTTTAAAAAATTCTGCAAAAATTTCGAATTCGTATATATACATAAAAATGTTTGCTATTGCATCTGAGGTATAGTGACTTTGGCGTGAACCAAGTGCTTTTAATGGAGTAGCTTTTTGTGATATCATAATAAACCCGATCAGGCCTCCCACGGCAGCGGCTCAAGCCTAGGTTCGATCCCTCGGTAGGGAGCCCTTGAGTGCGTTGCTTGCGCGATACGGTGACACACAAACATACATCAGTGCTACAACACTACACAATCACCTCCACACACGTGCACGCCTACACGCTTACACATGAAAGTGGAAGGGTTTACTTTTTTTTCCCTTATCGAACTGAAAAACTCTCAATTTTCCGATAATAAATATATGGAGGAGTTGTTGAGGCGTGTATGCTTGGTACACATATACGTTTCAACAACTTCTACATATATGAATAGTTTAGTTTAGCTAAGATAGGTCACGATTTTGCATGCAACAGGCAACAGCCAAGCCGAGGTGTGTCGTGCACCCTTGAGCTGGTTGCCAAAATAAAATCGGCTGAGTGCCTTAAGCGCTCACCTTAGTAGTGCGGTGAAGCTGTTAAGACCTTGATGGGTCAATAGCGTAGTCATTTCGAAAAAATAATTCTTTTTCAACTAACGAATGCGAAAATAAATACGAATGTGAGTTTTTGTTCGTAACACTTTCGAAAATGTTTGTTAGTTCTTCTGAGGTATGGTGTCTTTGATCTGATCCAAATGTTTTCTCGTGGTGACGATTTTTGTGATATCTATGATAAATAATGCGAAATTATAAATGTGAGTGTGTATTTTTATTTGTAACGCCTTAAAAATATTTGTTAGTCCATTTGAAGTCAGTATTGTGTCTTTGGTTTGAACCAAGCGACTTTTTATGAAGAAGGTTTCTGTGAGATCCATAATAATTAATGCGAAATTGCAAATCTGAGTTATTGTTTATCACGCCTTTTTTTCACGAAATTGTACATACTCATTTTCGGGAGTTTACAAAAGATAAAGGGTACCTATCATCTAGAAAAAGTACTTATTTCAAGAGCTATATCAAATTTACATCAAAGCGAGCAGGTGCTGGCAAAGGCTAGCTTTAGCATAACTCACCGGTAATTGGTGATAGACTTAGTGGAAGTTGGTAGATGTAATTGAAGAATATTTGCATTATATCCATATTGCGTTAATTTAATTTTTTACTATTTAGATACATATATACGAATTAGTAAATTTGAAGTACCTATTAAAAACAATTGTTTTAACACCGTTTTACTAAGTGGATAGAAAGTATATGCATTTCTTATAATAAAAAGTAGCTTGTTGTCAGTCTGTTTGTTCAGGCAAAACGGTTTGAACCGATTTTGAGGACACTCTCACTTGCAGTTAAGTGATCTTTTAAGAAGTTTTTTTTTATTTTAAAAGAAGCCTGTCACTACTCAAAGATACAATAGCAGACGAAGTCACGGACAAGTGCTAGTAATAAATAATAAAAGCAACAAACAATATAAAAGACACGCATGGATTCGCGGGCATAGTTAATATAAAACATGAATATATTTTCCGATTTTGTCATCATTAATTGATATTAATTTAAACTACAGAATAAATGATATATATGTAAAACAATATAATTTTTCAATGTCACACGTCTATATAATCTTTTGTAGTTTTTGATTAATGTGACATTTGTATTATTTTAAAAATGAAAAATTAATTCAATATAAATTAAGAATTCTGTCTCGGCTTTCTTTTATTTATATAATATCATTTATTGTTTACGTGCGATTTTGGTTAAGACTATTATCAGCCTAATATACTATTTTTAGAGATATAGTTTGTTTGAAAAACATCCTCCAAGACTATGGAACTGATGTAGAAATCTTTTTTTTTAATACAAGTCTACTGTTTTTAAATGACATTGTTTTTATATTTATTAATTTCCACATTACAGTTAGACGCGGACAAAGTCGCAGTCGTTGCTAGTTCGACTGAAAATTGCATAACAACCGTAAATTAAACAAAAAAAATCATTATGAAGTCTGTTTAAACATTTTACTTCCTGATTGTACTTCGAAGAACGTTAATGTCATAGACAACAAACGTCAAGATAGACAATCACCCATAAACTTTTGCTGTAAATGCAACCAACATAACAATACCAAATTAAAGTTAACATAGGGTATTAAAACGATTGAAATATTCTTTTTACACGCTCCGACATATACAATTGGTACTATGAATCATAGAGGTGACAAGAAAGCGCGATAATACCAAATTACAAATACCGATTTCGATCGAAAGTTTCATCAAATTTAAACCTTATTACATTTGCAATACGACACTACTTTAACCCTTTAGTAACAGAATCGTCATAGTACTTTCGCCGCCCCGTCACTTAGAAACGACTTCAATCGTGTTTCGCGCGTAAATTATGGGACAACCCTAAACAATGATTACAAAAAAGCATCATTCGCTAATGGATTTTGTTCTCAAAAATTAATTTGGGGTACTCGACAAAACTGTTGTGTACGCACCCAATCAGCGGCAACCCTAATGTTTAGGGTTGAATCCCGATTCGGTTTCTCTTGTTGCGTTGCGGGAGAGTATTTTTATTGAATCGACATAATTGGTTGATTTACAATCAGTTACCAAAAGTAATTTAATTGTTACATTATTGTTATCCTACGCAATACATCATCTTCTATATATATAACAAGGATGTAAATCTAACGTGTTTTTATTTTTTAAGTTTTTGTTATAAATATTGTTGCAAGTATATCGAAATAAGTAATATATACATTTCATTCATTTTTATAAATGTCTGTCTGTCTGTCTGTTTGTTTGAACACGAATCACTGCGAAGGTACAGCGTTCATTTTTTTTTTTTTTTCGATATGACTACGATATTGACCTAGCAAGATCTTAACAGCTTCACCGGACTACTAAGGCGAGCGCTTAAGGCACTCAGCCGATTTTATTTTGGCAACCAGCTCAAGGGTGCACGGCACACCTCGGCTTGGCTGTTGCCTGTTGCATGCAAAATTGCGACCTATCTTAGATAACATAGCTAACTATTCATATATGTATGAGTTGTTGAAACGTATATGTGTGCCAAGCATACACGCTTCAAAAACTCCTCCATATATTTATTATCGGAAAATTGAGAGTTTTTCAGTTCGATAAGGGGAAAAAAGTAAACCCTTCCACTTTCATGTGTAAGCGTGTGGGCGTGCACGTGTGTGGGGGTGATCGTGTAGTGTCGTAGCGGTGATGTATATTTGTGTGCCACCGTATCTTTTTTTTTTTTTCCAACTGACTACGCTATTGACCTGGCAAGGTCTTTACAGCTTCACCGGACTACAATATCGCGCAAGCAACGCACTCAAGGACTCCTTACCGAAGGATCGAACCTATGCTTGAGCCGCTGACCGTGGGAGGCCTAATCGGGTCAAGGTACAGCATTTAAGATAAAACCTCAACAAGTTTACCTCAACATTTAGTCTTGGCTTCATTAAAATCAGCTCACTCTATCGAAAGTTATTGTAATTTTAATGACGAGAGACTTTAAGTACGAGAGACACGTTGATAATTGAATGATTTAATATATTTTATTGGTCACTGTTCTTTTACATTAGGTGATACGTGGACGGAGTCACAGGAATAATGAGTTATATCTATTATTCCATCACAACAGAGTGATTTCAGTGTACCTGAGAATATTTACACTGTGTTAAAGATTGTTCCATATTTTAAACTCACTAAGACCAGTAACAGTTTTTTTAGGTAATAATAGTGTTAGGTTTTACAACAAAGTCCTAAAGCATATTACCGATTTGCCGGATTGTAAGTTTAAGCTACAACAAGTGGGTTTGGTGTCAAAAGGCTATTATAGAGTGGATCAATATGTGAACAATGATGATGTCTGGAATTGACTCCTCCCTCTGTGCATCCATTACAAACGATTGTAACGTATAATGTATTTTAAATTTACGTATTTCAAAAAGATAAACCACAGCCAGTTTCTTGCCAGTTCTTTTCGATGACTGGGTTGTTTTTCATTTCAATTATTGTATTATCAATTAAGAGTGTGGCTTAGTGGGAACCGGTAAAGATGCTTTTTAAGGAGTTCTAACTCTTTGAAAGCCACCTCTTCACAATATGTTTTGTAATACGAAAAAATACAATCATAAAGAGTATGTCAAAACAATATAGTAGAATTATTTTTATACTTTACTAATAATTTTATCTAAAAAAAATACTTTGCTATAAAGTTTAACAAATGACTATGTTAAAAATTCGTAACATTTGGAAAAATGATATGTTTATTTAAGTTAGGTTTTATTCTGGTGCGTCATGAGAAACTTTTGAGAATGAATTTTTAGCTTAGGAAGGTATGGAGAATAATTAACTGTTATTTTTTTTATACCTATTATATAATTTGAAAAAGTGTGAATATTGTTTTATATAATTTGTGTATGTTATTTAACTATACTTTTATTAAGATTCTATCTAAAGATTTTGTCGTATTTTTAATGTCAAAGAAATCGTCTCAAATTTGGAGCTAATTTTTTTTTTTCGAACTGACTACTCTATAGACCCAACAAGGTCTTAACGGCTTCACCGGACTACTAATTTGGGGCTATTCAAGTTTTACTTAGGCACGAATATGTGGTCCTTGATTTGTTTATCTTTGATGACATAGGGGTTGGGAATTCTGTTTAGTGATTACGTAAGCAATATTTATTTATTTAATCCGAACAAATTTAAAAATACTTATATATTTGTTTACATAACCATGTTTATTGCTTACTTTTGTTGATGAGGTGTGGGGGAGGTCGGAAATTACGAAGGCATATTTCGAACCCAATACTTGATAGGCCCCTATGCATATATAACTAAAACACCCATTTTTATCATAAAATTATAAAAATACGTACAATAACAAATACATATTTCGAAACGCAATACATTTTTTAAAAAATAATGTTTCAAAAATGTTAAATAACTTGATTTTTACACAAAATAACTTCCAATAAATAAATCTCATGATTACAAGCCGTAGCGATATTGTTTCACAACCCCATCGCCTGCCCCTGTGTTATTTTAAAATTTATCTACGAAAGGGTTGCCTGATGCACTCGTAAAATTACCTTTTATTGTTTGTAACGACGTCTCAGCCTACGTGATAACAATGTCTTTGGTTATAATTCATTTTTATTAAAAAGGTAATGTGAAAATCCAGTCCTAGTTGACCTGCTCTAGCATCATGTGAGTGTAATGAAAGAGGCCTTTAAGAATTGGTTCTGTAGATTCCACTCGCGTGTGTATGTGAGGATTCCAAGTCAAGTGCGTATTGTTATGAAATTTTATGTCCCGCTAAAGGTTGAGACAATTTCACTATAAACAAAACCGGTATTTTTTTTCAATTTTATTTAAAAGGCAATGATTTAGTGTAATGGGAATGCTTTCTAGTGACATCTAAATGGTGGGGGTTAGACAATGGAATGGTCGTAAATTTAATTTGAAAATAGAATATTTTATTATTGTATCGAATTAATAATAGTTATAAAGATTTTGTTTTTTTAATTACTGTATAATCGCTTTCTTATGACGATCGGTATTTTAATTTGAAAATGGAATATTCTATTATTGTATCAAATTAACAATGGTTATAGAGATTTTGGTTTTTTAATTATCATATAGTAGTTTTCTTATAACAATCACTATTTTAATTTGAAAATGGAATATTCTATTATTGTATCAACTTAACAATATTAATAAAGATTTTGTTTTTTCTTATGACAATGGGTATTTCAATTTGAAAATGAAATATTTTATTATTGAATTAAATTAATGATCACAATGTAGGTATTGTTTTGTTAATTAACGTATAGTCATTTTCTCGTCATACACTATATTGTATACCGTAGTGGGATACTTATAGTATCTGTTTTTATAAATGCCGGAAAAACGATTCGGAAAAATGAGCACAATCCTAAGATTTAGTTTCTGGGGACAAAATTCAAAAACGTTCCGTGTGATTACCCGTAGGTAACTACTAAGTGGTAAAGAAACTGATGTGATGAAAATTATGAAATAAAGTTTTAAGGGAATATACGTTTTTTGTACATGACACACCTAACTTTTGACTACAGTCATATGCTGTTAAGTGACGACGTTGTCTAAAATAGTAAAACGATAAGCCTGAAGGGAGATTGAGTTTTTGGCGGGATTTTAGTATGTCATGTAGTGGATATTATATTTTATTCATTATCTTATGTTATTTGACTCTATGTTTTGTAAATTTGGTAGTGTTTTACGTAATATAGTTAGTTTATTGTGCATAAGTGAAGTGAATGGAAAATAATAACGCGGAGCATGAAATTCTGAGATGCTACAAAAACTCCCAGGAAGGTTCTAACAAGGGATCCACCATCTTGTTAGAATATTCATCCACACGACGCTTACCTAATATTGAAATTATCGTACAACGTTTGTAATATTATTGACTACGGGATAATGGCAGGAATAATCACCAGATTAGGGCTCCCTCGGTAGCGGCTCAAGTCTAGATTCGATCCCTCGGCAGGGAGCCCTTGTGTGCGTTACTTGCGCGATACAGTGACACAAAAATTTACATCACTGCTACAACACTACACGATCACCCCCACACACGTGCACGCTACACGCTTACACATGGAAGTGGAAGGGTTTTATTTTTTCCCCTTATCGAACTAAAAAATAAAACTCTAATTTTCCGATAATAAATATATGGAGGGGTTGTTGAGGCATGTATGCTTGCTACACATATATGTTTCAACAACTCATACATATATGAATAGTTAGCTAGGTTAGCTAAGATAGGTCACGAGTTTGCATGTAACAGGCAACAGCCAAGCCGAGGTGTGCCGTGCACCCTTGAGCTAGTTGCCCAAATAAAATCGGCTAAGTGCCTTAAGCGCTCGCCTTAGTAGTTCGGTGAAGCTGTTAAGACCTTGCTAGGTCAATAGCGTAGTCAGTTCGAGAAAAAAAAAGCAGGAATAAGCTGAAAGATTAATTGCCAAAACAAAGTAAAAAAAAGGGGAGATTGGCTCTCAGGTGGAGCTGCCGGAACAAACCATCAGGTGTTTGGCAATAGATTTTTAATTTTAAGGTAGTACATAGCCAGACGTACTTGGAAATAGCCCTAACACTAGGCTATTCCATTAGAGCCATGCCGAAGATATTACTGGTTTCAGCATGAATGGGTTGGCTCGTGATTGAAACAGTGATTGCGTTGTTGCGTTTCGTTCGGTCAGTGAGTGAGTCGAAGGCCTACCTCGCCACCCCTCGCCCTCTCCTCCCTTCCTCCCCCCCTTAACCCTCCCTTCCAAACACAGGCTGGCAACGCACTTGCGACTTCCCTGTTGTTGCAAGAGTTTATGGACAGCGGTGATCACTTAACATCAGGTGACCCACCTGTTGGATTGCCTCCTATGACATAAAAAATAATTACAATGTTTTTCTTTACCGAAACTCCGACTCAGTTGCCAGGATTCGAAACTAACACTATCGATGTTATCAACTAAGCCATGATTGGTTAAGGTACTATAATTTTTATTTTTTTTATATAATATATAAGTGAGCATAGCATAAGATAGATAAAGATTACACATTAGAGGTATATAAAGAATCTAGTAATCTTAAAAGGAGACGAAAATAAGTACAACAATCGGTAAAGTTTTTAAGCAGACGTAGGTTCGAATCCATACAAGTCGTTTAATAGGGGCCGTTCATGTATTAAATAAGGATTTTTGTAATTTTTGACCTCTTGACCTTTTTGACCTTTTTGAACTTTGACGATCTGACGACGCTATTGACCCAGTAAGGTCTTAATAGCTTCACCGGACTACTAAGGTGAGCGCATAAGGCACTCAGCCGATTTTATTTGACAAATAACTCAAGGGGCCATTGTATGTGGAAAAAACATAAAACTATGGATTTCTCAGGTTAGAAGTCGCAAATACGTCGTGGGCTGACGTGATAATTATGCCCATACCTTCCTTCGGTAAGAGGACTATGGCCCTACAATGGGACTGTTACAGACTGATTATCACTCCTTCGAAGCTTATTATATTAACACAGTAACGATTCATAGAAGAGAATTAATTTATTCCGTTATAAAGGGAGATGAATAGAATTGGTGACCCACCGACGAACCCCTTTCCAGAATAACAATCTATAACTTAGTGGAATTGAATGCGAACTTTGGTCGAACTGTATTTTTTCTTATAGAATCGCGGTCTGTTAAAGAGGGGAAACATTATCGACACCGCTCCGCCGGGGCCTTATGTTGATTCTATCAAAAATCTGCTTGAAAATCTTCGCAGTTACGGTATGGTTATTAATTTTGATACCGTATTTACTAGGTATACTATTGGTATGAACGTGCTTTGCGTTTGGCCACGGTGAGTGTCGAGCAAGTAGTGGAGAGAATAAGGTGGTTGGGGTTGAAAGTCGCCCTGGAAAAAACCCAGGCCATATGCTTCCACGGACCACAGAGAGCTCCTCCGCCCGACGCACATTTGAGCGTAAGAGGAACCGACATTCATGTGGGTAAAACGCTTAGATACTTGGGTGTTATACTGAACAGCAGGTGGAATTTCAGGGAGCATTTTAAGCAGCTGGCTCCTAAAGCCATGCGTACTGCCTCAGCCTTGGCAGGAATTTTACCGAACCTTCGAGGAGCTGGTGACACGTGCCGCTGTCTGTACACAAATGTCATCAGATCGATGGCTCTATATGGCGCGCCGGTGTGGTACAAATCCTTGTCGGCTCCAAATCGTACTTGGCTACTACAGTTGCACAGAACAATGGCAATAAGAGCTATACGAGGCTACCGCACCGTCTCTTATGAGGCTGCTTGCCTCATTGCGAACTCCACACCGTGGGCACTGGTGGCCCACTACCAGACGCAACTGTACTCTTGGAGCTCAGCGAAAGCAGCCAGGGGAGAGACTTTTCCTCCGAGAGAAAGGGAGGCAGAAAGAGCACAACTGCAAGGAATGATGTTGTTGACATGGTGGGAAAATCTGAAACGGCCTAGTGCTGGCTTTCAGATTATCGAAGCTATTCACCCTGTCTTTAGTGACTGGGTCAACAGGAAGCACGGCTCATTAACCTACAGGCTGGTGCAGATTCTTACCGGACATGGATGTTTCGGTGAATATCTGCATCAGAACGTCGGCAAGGAGCCGACTGCTTGTTGTCACCATTGTGATGAGATACTGGACACAGCTCAACACACCCTTGAGGTATGTCCAGCATGGGCGGAAGAACGCACCGTACTTATGACCATTATTGGCCGTGATCTTTCTTTACCAACCGTGATCAAACACATGGTGAAAGATGAACGCGCATGGAACGCAGTCGTTTTATTCTGTGAGCAGGTTATGTTACAGAAAGAAGATGCAGAGCGAGCAAGGCAAAGAGAGGGTAGTGCTTCGGTGAGTCGATGTCGCCGAGCTGGCCGGGGGAGAAGAAGAAGAGGAGGCGGCGTGTATCACCACATGCTTCCTTGAGGAAACCTTCGAAATGGGCTAAGTAGGGTGGGGGGAGTCGCATTGGAAACCCCTAGCTTGCCTACTTACCTCGTGGGTAGGCAGGACAAGCGGTTAGGTGGCCTTAGGTTGAAGTTGGTAGGTTAGTCTGGGGACCGGGTTTGCTCGGGGGAAGTCAGGTAGGCAATCTATCACTTTTTTTTCTAACACTTTTTTTTTTACGTGGGGAAATCCCTTATGGATACCCACCCTCCCTGGGGAGAGGGTGGGTTATGTCCGACCCGCACGGACTAAAACCCCACAGTGTACGTCTACCGCTGTTGTTGGGGCGGCACGAGATCTCTATAGACTTCATCGTGCCGCCCCAACGGTGTGGCCCAGCGGCAGAGGTGCCACCGCCGGGCCTCGTCTTGTAAGGAGACAGCCGGGTACACACCGGCCGTCTCCTTCTCGTCTGCCAGACCTATGCAATGGGAAGGTGGGGCCCCAGCTCCACCCGTCCCTAGGTCTGGCTACGGTGGCGGGAGGAGGCGGTCAAACTGCCGCCTCCTCCTGCCTATCCTCCTTTCGCGGAGACGGCCGCTTCGCGGATCGTTCTCGCGGACCCTCTCCGCCGCCTCCTTCTGCGAGACGACTCCCTCGCAGAAGGAGGCAACTGCGTTCCAGACATCCTCGCTACCGAGCATGGCCGCGACCACGCTCGGCAGCGAAAGGTTCCCTCCTACCGCCGCTGCCAGAATGCGGCGCTGCTCCTCCCACGTCGCACACACAGACAGTGTGTGCTGCGCGGTGTCCGGGTCAACGCCGCACTCGTGGCATATGGCGGTCAGCTCCCTGCGCGCTATTCGGTGCAGGTACCAACCGAAGCATCCGTGCCCGGTCAGCACCTGCACCAGACGGAACGTTAGGGAGCCCCATCGACGGTTACACCATTCTAGCAGGACCGGGCGGACGGCGTCGATAGTGTATCTACCGTACTGCGCGTCCGCCAGGTCCTGCTTCCACCTCTCCACCATTTGGCGCCTCTGTACCTTCCTCCTCTCCTCTATTTCCCTGGGAGCCGGAGGCTCCCCTGACCGCTTTTTGGCCGCCGTATATTCGTAAACGGCGGCCAGCACTTGCGCCTCCAGCTCCCAGGGAAGGGAGCCAGCCAGCACCATGGCCGCCGCCGCGGACTCCGTTCGGTACCCTCTTATCGCCCTCAACGCCACGGTGCGCTGCGCATTTCGCAATGCGCGGATATTTGTGGCGCTGAGGGCGTCTACCCACAACGGTGCCCCGTAGGAGGCCATTGCCTGGATGACCCCCATGTAGAGGCGACGGCAGGCGGCACCCGGCCCCCCCGTGTTGGGGAGGAGTCGTCCGAGGGCCCCTGCCGCCCCGACTATCCGCGGTCCGAGCCCCTTAAAGTGGGGCTCGAACCGCCAGCGTCCGTCCAGGGTGAGGCCCAGATATTTCATGTGCGTCCCCACCCTGATATGGACGCCCTCCACATAGATGTGGGCCCCCGGAGGTGGCCCCTTCCGAGGCCCGTGAAACATAAGGGCCTCGGTCTTATTGAGGGCCACCTCGAGGCCCAGCCTTCGGATGCGCCCGACCACGAGAGTGACGGCCTCCGTGGCCAGGCGCATCAGATCATTGAGATCTCCCCCCCGGGCTACGACTAGGGTGTCGTCCGCGTAACATATGAGGCGCGCTCCGGAAGGGAGCGCGCCGCGGAGCACCCAGTCGTAGCCCATGTTCCACAGGAGTGGCCCTAACGCCGACCCCTGTGGAACCCCTCTCGCCGTGTTGCGCCGGACCATCCGTCCCCTGGCGTCGACGAAGGCGACCTCTCTACCGTCAAGGTACGCCTCCAACAGCCGCCGCAGATACAGGGGCACTCCGAAAAAACGGAGCGCCTCCCGTATGACGCTATGCGGCAGGCTGTTGAAGGCGTTGGCGATGTCCAAGGATACCGCCAATAATCTTTCACCCTCAGAGGTCACCTCCGTGGAAACCCTCTTCAGGAGGGTCAGGGCGTCCAACGTGGAACGCCCCGACCGGAAGCCGAACTGCGCGTCCGACAGGTTCGGCCCCACTTCCTCTAGATGCCGGACGACCTGGGAGGCAACGATCCTTTCGAGCGCCTTCCCGGTGTCGTCCAGCAGTACAAGGGGCCGGTACGCGGACGCGCAGTCCGGAGGGCAGCCTTCCTTCGCCATTAGGCAAAGCCACCCCGTCTTCCAGGGCTTCGGGAACTGCCAGACCGCAAGACAGCGGTCGAACAGCTCCCGAAGCCACCCTCCTAGATGGTCCAGCGCAAGGATTAGCACCCGACCCGGGACCCCGTCAGGGCCGGGTGCCTTATGTCCGGCGGTGCGGAGGCGCTCAATCGCGCTCTCCATTTCCGCCTCCGTAACAGGGGGAGGGTCGATCGGCGCCTCCTCTACCGCCTGAGGAGGAGGCATGGGAGGAGGGAGGAGCTCCGGAGGGTCGGGGAATAATGCTCCCACGACCCTCTCAACGACTTCCGGCTGGAGAGTCTCCGTTACCGGGGGCGCCTGGCCGCGGAATTTCTTCCTGGCCATTTTATACGGGCGCCCCCACGGGTCTCTCTCCAGCTCTCGGAGCATCTCCTCCCATGCCTGCTCTTTCGCCCGGCTGATGGCGACCTGCAGTGTTTTTCTGCAGGTTCTGTAGTCGCCATACAGCCGGGCCTCCTCCTCGGGGTCCCTGTTGGACCTTCTCCGGCGGCTGCGCCCGTACAACCGCCGGGCCGCGGAGCAGGCCGCGCGAAGCTCGGCGATCTCGTGCGACCACCAGTACACCGCCCTCCTCTTCGGACGGTGTACGCTCCGCGGCATCGACGCGTCGCATACCTCCGCGAGAGCGTCACGGAGGCGGGCTGCGGACGCGTCGATATTTCCGTCCGGGGGGGACATGACCCAAGCCTGGACGATGGCCGCCTGTTTTGCTCGCTCCGTGTCGAGCCGGCCTATCGTCCAGCGGGGGAACTTCGCACCCGTCCGGGGGCGGGTTGTCGGCACATCGTGGGAGGTGGAGACCTCGAACCTGATGTATCGGTGGTCCGATAAGGTCTCCACCTCCTCTATCACCCTCCACCCCCGGACACGGCATGCGACCGACGGGGAAGCGAACGATACGTCCACTATCGATCCCCCGTCCTGTCGCACGCACGTGTAAACGTTCCCCCTGTTGAGGAGGGACAACCCATGTTGGGCTGCCCACTCCTCAAGGGCCTCACCGCGTGGGGTCGTGGCTACCGCTCCCCATGTCCTGGATTTGGCGTTGAAGTCGCCCAGTATGACGATGGGGAGCGGCTCAAGCCGCCTCACGACCAGCCCCAGTGTGTCCAGAAAGGACTCGAACTCGATCAGGGGCCGGTTCGGGGAGAAGTAAACCCCGAGGGTCGCAAGACCCCGTGAGGCGACCGCCACGAACCCAGAGCCCCTTGACCTTGACAGTGAGGGGCAATCCCCCCCGGACAATACAGCCACGGAGCCGTCCAGGTCTCCGGCCCAGTGAGGCTGCTCCGGAGCGCGGTATGGCTCCGCGACTACGGCAATGTCGATGTCCCACTCCGCCACCGCCTGTAGGAGAAGGTCCTGAGCGGCGGCGGAGTGTTTCTAACACTAACCCAACCTAACGCAACCCCGTGGCGCCCCAAAAGTGCGGCGCACGGTTCATCGTGGAGTTTTTTAGTCGATAAGAGTCGTCTTCGGACACCGTTCCACCGCGTTTACGTAGTGTGCGGTCGACACTGCTCAGCGCCCCCCCGGGCCGTTGGGTATCCCATGCAGGATTCTTCTCCACGTTAAAAAAAAAGGTATACTATTGGGTACGGCAGACATACTCCTGCCTTGATAATAAGCAATGTCGCGCGCGGTCAGTTTTCAGACAGGTAAACGCCTAAAAAAGCCACGTGTCGTGTTGGTTTTATTGTATTTCTTTCTGTAATAGGTACATATGAAAGTTTCACTTCTATTATGTGTCATTACGACATACTCTATTTTTTTCTAAATACCGAAAATTGACAAATTTATGAATTATATCTACTAGTGGTGATCCATTTAAGACCACTAGCAAAAGAAAAAAGTCTTGGTTGTGAAGATTCAACCGAAACTATTTTTACTTACTTCAAACAATACCATCAGTCGGCAGAACAAAAATATTATTAAGAAATCTGTATATTATATCATTGTCTCTACGGTGATTTATAAGGGTGTACTTGCAAAATCTATAGGCATTTGAATGGAATTGGCCATATATTTTTATTCTGTTTTTCTCTTGGAAAGAGGTTTTTACTCAAATTTTGGGCGAACTATAGTTAATCTACTAGACATGTATCTTTAACTATGCAGACTGTAGATCATCACTAATATCTACTCCTACTAAGTCTGTGATTAAAACAATGATTTTCCTCGATTGGTTAAGTAAAACTAGGTATAGGAAACCACTTGACAATGAATCACATCATAGATTAGTATCAAGATGACATTACATTTCTAGTGCCTATATCATTAATTAGAAAGCACTTAAATTTTTAAAGCATTCTCAGTCATGTATTATTTATTTTTGTATACCTCTGTACGAAGTTTACAAATTCTGGTAACATTTATTCATGTTAAAAGTATTAAATACGGCGACATTAACGTAAATGATCACCATATTGGGCCGAATGTAAATTTCTATTCGTGAAAAGGTCACGACGGTGATGTGAAATATATTTTTTTGTACCAATATTGGCGTTCGATTGTCGGCAACCACGTAAAAACTTATATAAACTTTAGTATGTTTTTATATAGAATATGATAATCCAAAATTCATTGTTGTTTGTAAAGTACAGATTTGCCTATAATTAAATTCTTTCTTGAAATTAAATATACGCAAGCCTTTCTTTTCGGGCTTCGTAATCGAATACTTTTAATGATACATACAAAAATATTATTAATTTTTGAAATGAACACTTGTTTAGGTGCGCTGAGCGATGTATTTTTGGCAGGAGATAAATTTATAATTTCGCGTCATGACATGCTACGTAAGCGTGATAGCGTTTATGTGGCTTGCTTCAGACTAGCGACGCTTAATGTAGCGATCTGTGTTCATCTAATATTTATATTTTGTATTGAGATTGTGCAGCGTTTTTTTTTTCTTTATACTGGATAAAATCCATCATGAATACACCTCGCACCGCCGGGGGACAGTGCGAGGGTTATGTGAGACTCTTACTCACTAAAAACTCCTGTGCCGTATGTATCCAGGGTCGACGGTTGGCGGTGAACATGTGCTCCCCTAAACCTTGGTCACGCGCTTGGGCAGCCGTATATGGTCGAACGGGGGACCCACGCACCGAGAGTGGACATTCCTCCCTCCTGTTTCCTATTGAAGCGGCGGCCTTAACTAATAAGCTGTATATAATTATTGTTCTGGTTGTCAATAGATGTGAAAACAAAAGTAATGATAATAATTTCAATTCCTGTTTTATGAAATTGAGATAATTTACTCAACCTATAATTAATTTTAAAATTCAAAACAGAATGCAGTTACTACATTGTTGTGAGTTTATACTTCTGTTGGCAGTCTTTATGACTGACCAAAATTTTTTTTGGATAAAAATCTTCTATTTTTTTTTTCGATCCGACTATGCTATTGACCCAGCAAGGTCTTAACAGCTTCACCGGACTATCTTCTAATCAAATCTTCAGGTTTATGTGAAGATAACAATATTACAATTGTCTAATAATATTTTCAATGTTCTAACAAGGTGATAATTCCCTTATTAAAATTTTCCTGGGAGTTGTTGTTAAATCTCAGAATTCATGTTCCATGGTATTATATTCCATCCATTTCACTTGTGCACAAAAACCGAATTATATTACGTAAAACACTACCAATAATACAAAATATACAGTCAAATAAAAAAAGATGATTAATAAAATATAAAGTCCACTATATAAGATACCTATGATCCGGCCAAAAACTCCGACAAAAATCATTATATATCTTTTTTTAACTGATTAAGTTATGGGCCTAGCATGGTCTTTACAGCTTCACCGGACAACTCGTACAATTATTTATATTGTAACCGTGATGTATTCCAATGATAAAGGCAGAAACTCCAAAAGATCTGCCCCTAAATTGCGCTCCATGAAAAGTGTGTGAATTTTATAGTCAATTATGTCTACTTACGTCCGACTATGAATGAATATTACCAGAATTATAATTTTATATCGACGCAGCTTACCTTTTCGGTCCATTACCAAACGTCGTTGACGCATAAGTATTAGATAATCTAAATTTTTATCCCATAAGCAAACATCTTTGTCGCCCTCACGAAGAATTTTCCCAAGAGACGTCCCATATTTTCAATTCGAATCGGCCGTTATCGATTGTACGAAAAACCTCACCAGACCCATGTAAATAATGTAAGCATTTCAAACGGCCACGATAAAATGACACGCAGGAGGCGAGGATATTCGAGAGGTGTTGGAATAACGTATACGAGATTTTTAAGTGAGGTGAAGTTCTATTTAAATTGGTTATATTCAGGAAGGTCGGTGTTGTAACCGATTTTTTACGGGTGCTTGTTAAATCTCATTGTCGAATGTAGATTTCTACTTTTTTATTGTGAGTTTAGTTTGTTTAGTTATTAGTATTTAAATTCATCTTTACTTTTGCGTTTAGGAACACTTCAATACGTCATTCGCAAAATCTCATAACCGAATGATACTTTCTATCAAATCAAATCAAAATGCTCCATATTCAATTTAGGGCCGGATAAGACACTTATGAACATCAAAACTACCGCTGGTTCGGAATACAACCCAGTCATCGAGAAGAACCGGCAAGAAACTCGATCTGGTTTATCTTTTCATAATACATTTTTTTTTTAATATAATTACAACATATTAAACATATAAGGTTACATTCGTTTTTGGTGGATGCACAGAGAGAAGCCTCACTTCCAGACGTTGCCGTCTTTCACATATTGATCCACCCTGTAATAAATAGCGTTTATGAATTAAGACTCGTTTGACATAACACTTGAACTTATTATCTGGCAAGTCGGTAATGTGTTTAGGGACTTTGTTATAAAATCTAACACCATTACCTAAAAAAAAACTATTACTGGTCTTAGTCAGTCTAAAAGATGGAGTGACCAGTTTGTTATTATTTCTAGTATTTATATTATGTCGGTCTTTTACTAAATCCAGATTATATAAGTTTTTTCGGACGTATATCAAATTCTCAAAAATGTATTGGGAGGGCAGAGTTAAAATACCGAATTCCTGAAACTAAGTCTTTAATGATTCGCGAGGCCCCAAATTATAGATTTTTTTACAGTCTTTATAATAAAAGTGTCTTAAGATATATTCTTCATTTGTCTGAAATAGAGTTTGATATTATAAATTCACTATAAAGATATTGTTTAATGATTTTTACTATGTTACGTTGGAAATCATATCGTTTTTTTTTTAGTGGCATGACGAGCTTTCATAGCCTCACCACACTATTTTGTACGAACGCTTAAAGCATTCAGCCGCTTGGTAACAAGTTCAAGGGTGCTAAGGTGGCTTGTACTTGCTGTCTTAAATCCAACATCGCGAATCTGATTACGATAAATTAATCCTGCATATAAGAATTAGTGAGACACGCGTGTACAACACAAACATCTGTGATTTGCATTTGATTTTTGTGTACTGAAAACTGAAAATGTACGAATATTCCTCTTGTAACTCTATTTCTTTTGTTCTCGGTTTAAGTTATACTTACAAGCAAATAAACAAGTTCTAGACACATTGTATAAGATTATTCTTATGTGAATTCACTTATGTGAAGACTATTAGTATATGGACATTGTGTATTAGGTTTACAATCTTATAAAAACTGTTGGTGACCTAACCAACTTAATATCACGTGAGATTCAGATCTAGATGAAGTTTAAAAAAGACTGAACTATGTTATCATTTATCACTTCTTTTTTCAATACAAAAAATTTAAGTATTCAAACATCATTAAAATAAATATAAAAAAACATCACCTCTGCAATCTAACAGTAAATATATTTGAAGTAAATTGAATACAGCATTTAATTTATTTTAGAGTCGTGTAATAAACATGTACTTTGTTAACTCTTTATTAGCAATTCGAACTGCATAAAAAAAAACTATGACAAAGGAAATCCAGACTTATTCATGCAAGCCTTTCCTCGGTGATATTCAAATTTCCGCAAAATACACCACAAAAACGGCCTCAGTGTCTCCAAACGCGTGAAATTGTACAACAATACACTGTAATGATCCTTTACAAGTGAGAGAAATAAAATAAATACAATAAACTTTAACGGGAATGACTCCCGTTGTTGGAATTTCAACTTTGAAACCTTTCAAATTGGTTGCATTTTAAGTTTACATTTGTCGTCGAAACTGCATTGATAATTTCTGATTTGCAAGAACCTAAACGTTCGTTGGTATACTATTTTGTACTTTAATAAATAAACACTAGGTTTAAAATGCAATGGGATTTCGATCTCCTGTCATATAGATTTACAAGTTTTCGCTACACCTTTCTCGTCATTACGAATTGCGATCGATGGGGGGGCTTTAGGCGATTGTTTTCGAAATATTCCGGGACACACATCATTCTGCTTATTGTTGTATACAAAAGTAAATGTACAATTTATTATTGTATTGTACAAAAGAATGACTTCTGCTTACTTACAGTGATTAGGCTTGCGGCGAACTATTTTCATGCGGGTCACCCCGGGAGCTGTATTCAGTTCCAAAAATGTCTCCTTGTATTCTATTATGTATTGGTTTTGTCTTATTTTAGAAATTATCTTATGGTGTGATGGTGCCACAAAAGATTGGTAACTTTTGTGGTAAAAATAAAACAATGCAGGCCAAAGCGCCCTGCAGCGAAAATAATTTTTTTACACAAATCATGAATAGGAGACTTGTTATAAATACTGGTTTGTGCGGTCTTGGTTTTTAAAAATATAGCCCAATATTTACTTTATATATATAATTTAATTATTGTGTTGTGTTGTTAATGAGTTCAATATTAGATAAAGATTCAAACAAAGACAATTAATCATTGGATATATTTATAGAACAAATCACAGTAATTTTTGGGTGATATATACAATAGTTTGTTAAAGATTAATTAGATGGTGCCGCCGTGGTCTGGGGGTAAATTTCGCACCCGCACACAAGATTAGGCCCCCCTCGGCAGCGGCTCAAGCATTCTCGCTGCCGGGCGTAGTTTCGGCCATGCTCGGCAGCGAGGACGTCTGGGCTGCTGTGCCCTCCTTCTGCGAGACCGTCATCTCACAGAAGGAGGCGGCGGAGAGGGCCCGGGAGGTCGATCCCAGAAGTGGTCCTCTTCGTCAAAGAAGAGCAGCAGGAGGGGCGAGGCGTAATGCCCGTCTCTCCCAAAACCGTCGCCAAACCTGAGGGGATGGGGCGGGGCCCCCAAGTCCTCGTTGCACGGGTGAGGCTGACGAGGGGAGGCTGTTGGTCGTGTACCCAGCAGCCTCTCTATAGTAAGGCGAAGCCCGGCGTTCATTCGTCAGGCTGCCGCAGGGGCAGTTTATCAGGTCAGTGAGCATGCTCGATCCCTGGCTGCCCCTACCATGACGGCGGACGGTATATCGTGGGGTTTTAGTCCGTGCGAATCGGACATAACCTATCCTCTCCCCGGGAGAGTAGCGTATCCATTAGGGATTTCCCCACGTTAATAAAAAAAAAGCGGCTCACGCCTAAGTCCGTTCCCTCGTCGTGGAGACCTTGAGTACGCTGCTCACGCGATACAGTGACACAAAACCTTACATCACACATATCACCTATACACAGGTGCACGCCTACACGCTTACACGCTGTTTTTCTTTTTCAGAGAAATAAACGACAAAGAGTTCTACTTTTATTTTTTCCTATCCTATCGTATCCTATATAGTTTAGAGGAATTTTCCTGACACAAAATACATATAGGAGTTGTTGAGGCACGCATGCTTGGTACACATGCATGTTTTAATAACTCATATAGATAGATAGCTAAGCTTAGGTTAGCTCAGATAGGTCTCGATTTTTGCACAAAACATGCGACACGAGGTGTGCCATGCATCCTTGAGTTAGTCGCCCAAACATCATAAATCGGCTGAGTGCCTTCAGCGCTCGCCTCAATAGTTTGGTGAAACTGTAAAGACCTTTCCAGGGCAACAGCGTTTTCATATCGAAAAAAAAAAAATAGATGGTCATGTTACATAGTTAGCAGTATCAAAAAAAGAAACACAATTTTATTATGTTTGTGTCTAGCTGTACCGGCGACTGCGTCTGCGTGGAACCTAACGTAAAAATAGCCACTAATATAAATCTATTTACTTATTTACTTTTCTCACGTACTTAAGTCGTGTCGTCGTTAAAATAACAACAGTTGTTGAACCGATTTTATGAAACTAAAACTAAATGTTACTCGGGGATATGCTTTATGATTTCCTTGGTGAGGTTTTATCGTGAACGCAGTACTTTGGCAATGATGCGTGTTCAAATATACAGAAGGGCAGATTTTTCTTTTAATATCAAAGGTGGCAAACGAACTGATAGGTCACGTGATGTTAAGTGATCACCACCGTCCATGGATACTAGCGACATCAGGAAAGTCTCAAGTGCGTTGCCAGTCTGTACATGGGCGAGGGGGAGGGGAAGGAAAGGGAAAGAAGGAAACAGGAAGGGAAGTGGGCCTCCGGCGCTCTCACTGACCGAACGAAACACAACAATGCAAGCACTGTTATTTCACGTCGGTTTTCTGTGAAAGAGTGGTGCTACCCAGGGCGAGTCGAGTAGAGACACGTTAGATTTCCAATTTCTGTATTTATAGATTTAAATTAATAATTATAATACATATTTTAATGTTTCAAGTCAATGTATACATAATTTACAGTAATATTGGTTTTAAAAAAGAATACTACAAAACTAATTTAATGTTAAAATGTAATACTTATGGTCAATTGCAAATTAGAGTTTGAATATTTATTTAATACAAATCTTGAGAAGATGAATACAATTATTATGCGGCATCCGATTAGGCCTCCCACGGCAGTGGCTCAAGCCTAGGTTCGATCCCTCGGTACGGAGCCCTTGAGTGCGTTGCTTGCACGATACGGTGACACACAAATATACATCACTGCTACAACACTACACGATCACCCCCACACACGTGCACGCCTACACGCTTACACATGAAAGTGGAAGGGTTTACTTTTTTCCCTCAACGAACTGAAAAACTCTTAATTTTCCGATAATAAATATATGGAGGAGTTGTTGAGGCGTGTATGCTTGGTACACATATACGTTTCAACAACTCATACATACATGAATAGTTATATAATACTAATAGCTAGGTTAGCTAAGATTGGTCGCGATTTTGCATGCAACAGGCAACAGCCAAGCCGAGGTGTACCGTGCACCCTTGAGCTGGTTGCCAAAATAAAATCGGCTGATTGCCTTAAGTGCTCGCCTTAGTAGTCCGGTGAAGCTGTTAAGACTTTGCTGGGTCAATAGCGTAGACATTTCGAAAAAAAAAAAATTATGTGGCATTTAAATTTTGCTTCGCTCGTCTTAATAAATGGTTCATTTGGTTTTCTTCAAATAATTTTCTATATATTTTAATACTTAGTGATGTACTGTTAAATGTTAATTACTAGTAGATACATATTTGTAGATATTCATTTGAAATGATTGCTGTTTATTGTCATAGAATGCTAATGATTTTGAATCTATTACTGTTTACATATTTATAGATGTATTAAATTGATGATGGATGAAAATTGTCTTCAGTATAAGTTATTCTATGATTTCCTTTATTAAATTCCGGAGCATGGGTATTAAATCTTCATTAAATATTGTCGACTCAAAAATGTTATTTAAGAAATAGCCGCGCGTATAAACACGATTAATACATACATCCATATAATAAGAAATTACATAAGTGTAACGGGTTTGTACTTTTAAATTTTTATGAAAAAAAAAATTTTGCAGATGACTTGGAATACTTGTACACACATTTCAATCATTTTTAGAAATGTCTGTCTGTCTGTCTATTTTTAACACGTAATACTTGTAAAGTTCAAGATAAAATATATATAAGGAATTTCCTCGTGTAACATTGAGTTTTCGTTTTATTAAAATCGGTGGACTCTATCAATAGTTACTGCAATTTTAATAACGACTCGACTTAAGTACGAGAGAAAAGTAAATAAGTAAATGGACTCAATACATTCAGATCATTTTATTACTCACTGTTTTTTACATTAGGTTCTAAGCGGATGAAGTCGCGGGAACAGCTAGTCTAGTATAAATTTAAATAAAATAATGACAAGCGAGATATATGTATATGAATGTGTTAAAATTACACACGCATCAAGCACAATAACTCCCACGCGGAGGACACATAAATATGCATTTACACGCATAATTCCACGATTGCGTCCATTTGAGACATGAGATGTCCATTTATTATACTACATTATATATTTATGAACGCTTGTTTCTTGTTAGGGGTTTGCGAGGTTTCCCGTAGTGTAGAATACAGCGAAAATAACATGATTTGTCTTTGACACTAATTTTATTGGTGATGTTCATCTCACTATTAGTCGAGTCGAGCGTTTGTGATACTTACTCTGTTCACTTAAATTACCTTATATTCAATTCAGGTAATAATTATAAAGTATTTTAAATTACATTCTTAAACAAACGTGTAAACTCTATTGGAAGTGTAAATTCCTCAGATGCGTTGTGAGAGGGAAAAACTTAATTACCATTGGGATTTGCATTGTACCATCATTGATAATAAAGTTGAGTTGCATAATTATCTATGAATTCTATAGTGAACAATATACTCATCATAATATACAGCCCTGTATATACCAAACTGTATACTGGTTTATATATTAGTTAGAGATTAAAGAAGAGTGTAAAACACGTACCCAAATTTGTTTGGTAAAGTTTATTTCAAGCATCGAATAAAGTATATAAAAACGTGACTATAACCTAAAAAAGTCTTGATTCCCGCACGTGCACATAATAATACACGTTTCCATTTCTGTGCTCAAATTTTCTAAACGGCGCTCATGAGGCGGAGGACTAGCTGCTTGAGATTACGAAGTCCCATCGACTATCCAAAATGAACCCAATCAAATTCAACTTGGACTGAATGCCTATCGGGATGCCTCCCACGGTGGTCTGGATTTTTTTCGGTGGCACAATCTGAGTCCAATGAGGCCAGAGTTTAAAATTCTTGCATCGCCGCCGCTTCCAGTCCTAGACAACGGATCCGACCACGACTTGTGATGAATGTCATTTAACTAAAAAGCTGTACATACATTACCTACATGATTTGACGAAACAAATGGCATGAAAAAGCACACATAAGTAAACTAATATCGTAACGCCACTCTGTCTTAGATAAAATGTGGAAGTAAAATGGTATATTCTCAATATCGGTTGAGAAAAGGAAGTAGTTATTTACGAGTTGTAGTCCGGTGAAGCTATTAAGACCTTGCTAGGTCAATAGCGTAGTCAGATCGAGAAAGCAAAAGTTATTTACGAGCGGATTGACAAGGTAGTCATCATAAATATGTTAGCCAAGTTTTAACAAGGCGCTATCGAAGCTTTTATGACGTATCTACAGCTATTTAATTATTATGTCAACTGTAACTAGTATTGCCATTTTTTGGTACTACTTTCCTGTTGACGTGATCAAGTGTCATCAGCATACGATAGTAAGAATATAAGACCACATAGGAACACACTGCACAACGTCCCAGTTCTCGTGTGCCTATAGAAGCTTCCTAGATAGAATAATAGAAGCTATGTTTAGTTTGGAATGATATGGCTATGTTTATAAAACTATATATATAACAGAAGGTGAATAGATAAGACCTAATGCTGAAAATCAAAATTGCTTATGAGCAAAATGTTCAAGTGATTGAAAATTCTGAGGCGGGGATGAAATCTGATTCGACTTGTTAAAATCTACGCTATATAAGAAAAATATAAGTCTAACCTGTTTGTACCGTTTAGATTTCTCTGAAAAAAAAGCATATCCTCTAGTAACATTTGGTCTTATTTCAATTAAAATCGGTTCACTCTATCAAAAATTATTGTAATATTAATGACGACGTGACTTAAGTACGAGAGATAAGTAAATGGACTTAATACGTTCAGATGATTTTATTAAAATCCATTGTTTTACATTAGGTTCCACGCTGACGAAGTCGCGGGCAGACCTAGTACCAAATATTGCACCACCAAACACAAACAGAATGGCCGAAAATCGCCAGAGATATTGTAGGCATGTAAGAAGATGTAAGGAGATTCGTGTGAATTAAATTTGTGCCTATAAATTATATGTTTGCAAAATCCTCGCGAAACAAGGACTCCCTAGTGTACGGAATCTAAAAACAAAATGTGAATAATGTAAAACCTATTTATTTTATTGTACAAATATGTAAGTACTATTAAAGTTGAATTGTTGATAGAGAAATACATTAACAGTAAATGCATTTGTTATTTTTAATAGTTAATTTAATCAAACGGGAATTTATCCGTGACTGATCATCCACGGCCGCATTCCAATAGCGATAGCCGAGACGCGGTGACGCCGCTCCAATACGTGCGTGAATCTCTTTATTCTCACCGTGAAATACTAAGAAATGTTTATTATCAAAACAACTGTATACAAAAATGTCTGCGTGCCTTTATTCAATTATAATTAGATTTTGGTCGCAGTTACGCTCACGTAAATACACATTTAATATAGATATCCTATGGAAATATTATCTATAACAAAATATTATGGAAGTCCTCTGCCACGTTTGTCTGGTCGCGATAAACTCAAAAACTACTGAACGGATCTCCACATGGTTTTCACCAGTTGATAAAGTGATTCATGAAGAAGGTTTCGGTATATAATTAATGAAGGTTTTTTTTATTATAAGGGCGAGACAACGTTAGGGCCCGCTAGTCTTTACTAAAATGTCTTTAAATACGGTTACTACCCGTTCTTATAACCAAGAAAATTTTAACTGGATATCTTAGGATTCAACTCTCTTGCTTGCAACCGTAAATATGAAAGACAACCATAAGTCCTATAATCATAAGAGGTAACTCCTATTTGCATAGAACTTGTGTCCAAAACAGTGTTTCCCAAACTTTATAGGCCATAGCCCACCTTAACATTTCTAAAATGTTTATGCCCCCCTTCCATACATAATTTTTAACCTTTTTTCACCATTATGAAAATGAAAAAAATCACTATGAAATTGTTATCAAAACATCGTAAGTAAAATTTCAAAACATATAATGAAAAACTTACTTGACTACTCTAATTACCCAGTTGATATTTTGGCAACGTAAAACGAAATTATACCTACCTAATAATTATTTGCAACATTTTTTTTAAGAATCTGCCTTTTTTGGTTAAATGTGTCACCGACAGCTAGCATTGTATTTAAATAACCCAGAGAGAAAGGGTTCGTGTCGAGTCCATTTTTAAATTGCCCCCCTTAATTATCAGATTGCCCCCCTGTGCGGCGTAGGCGTCACGTTGGGAAACACTGGTCTACGTGTCCACTTTATTTGACGAATAATTACATAGTTGCACTTTGGATAATTAATAATTATACAGTTGCACACATCGACGTGAAGTAATAGTGCTTGCATCGTTGCGTTTCGTTCGGTCGGTGAATGCGCAATAGGCCCACCTCCACCCCCTTTCTCCACTCCTCAAACACAGGCTGGCAACGCACTTATGACTCCACTGGTGATGCTAGTGTCTATGGACGGCGGCTAACATTAGGTGACTCGCCTTTCGTTTGCCTCGTATGATATAAAAAAACGTTGTCCTGAAAATTTGTGAATGTAAACAGATATAAAAATGCCGGTAAGAGTGGAATTAGAAATTTGTGTCTAATTCCTACCATTATCTCAATATTACAGTTACATATATAGAAATATCTACCGTCCTCAAGGGCCGTGTGTAAATGATTTTATATCTCTCATTAATGCCCGACGTACATAAATATCTCGATATATTTAAACACGTTATAGCTTTAATCTGACTTTGAACCACACACAATATTTGTTAAGTGTAACTTAAGTTTTAGGGTTCGTTACAATGTTTTTTGATTATCAAAACTCTGATAAAGTTATGTAAGAATTTATTAAGCTATATTTTTAGGAGTGCTTAAATGAATTTAAATGAATATAATCGTTTGAATCTTAAACTGTATACAAGTATATGAAATAAATTGAGGTATGAATATGAGTTACTATTGACCTGAGTCTTTATTATTAACAACAGTTGATCCCTACTAATGACTGGCTGACTAACTACTACCGTACTAATGAATGACTATTTACACACATTTTTATCGACCCTCCTGATTCAATCACGTTAGCGAACGATCAGTACCAGCCTGTCCCTCGAAACAGAGCGTGTTCACGCCCATGCCCGCGTAACCACAGATCACGCCGCCGTGGTCTGGGGGTTAATTTCGCTCCCACACACTCGATTAGGCCTCCCACGGCAGCGGCTCAAGCCTAGGTTCGATCCCTCGGTGGGGAGTCCTTGAGTGCGTTGCTTGCGCGATACGGTGACACACAAATATACATCACCGCTACAACACTACACAATCACCCCCACACACGTGCACGCCCACACGTTTACACATGAAAGTGAAAGAGTTTACTTTTTTTTCCCTTATCGAACTGAAAAACTCTCAATTTTCCGATAATAAATATATGGAGGAGTTGTTGAGGCGTGTATGCTTGGTACACATATATGTTTCAACAACTCATACATATATGAATAGTTAGCTAGGTTAGCTAAGATAGGTCGCGATTTTGCATGCAACAGGCAACAGCCAAGCCGAGTTGTGCCGTGCACCCTTGAGCTGGTTGCCAAAATAAAGTCGGCTGAGTGCCTTAAGCGCTCGCCTTAGTAGTCCGGTGAAGCTGTTAAGACCTTGCTGGGTCAATAGCGCAGCCATTTCGAGAGAAAAAAATATCTAATTTTATGCTTTTCTACGACAAGTTTAATATGTGTTTATTACAAGCTGATGCAAAGCATTTCCGCTGTATTTTTCTATTATTTTAACAAAATATTTGATATACAAAAAAAAATTGGTTATTTTAAATGCATTATATTAATATACTTTTTTTTAATTATACAGAACTCAAGAATGGTTGATATATTCTTACGTACCCTATTTGATTATAATAAAAAATCTTTATGCCTACTTCTTTACCAACAGAATAGGCTATGATCACCGGCCCACACGTTTCAAAGAGTCAAATAATAACATTATTATGTGAACCACCGCTTACAAACACGGCGACGATTACATTTCAATAAAAAATCAGTGGAATTTCGACCGTAATCATATGACTGTAAGGTAGTGTAAGTAAAAAATCGATTCAAAATTTATTTCTGTTCAGTAAAGTGTACATTTTTAAGCTTCTTTGTAGTTTGATCGTCGGACCAAAGTGCCACAAAGTAAGCATTGTCACATTGAATCTTTTCGTTACACCCCTTATAAAGTCGATGTTCGAAAAAAAACACGTCCAAGTAAAACCGAGAGGTAATATAGTTTTGAAAATAGACCGTAAACTGCGTATAGAAGTTATATTATAAGATGCATTTTACTGTTCATTTAACTTCAAAACTAATGTATAGTACCTAACTTATTATTTTTCACGTCGGCAATAAGACCGAGATAGATGAGTTCGATCTCATATAGCGTTATCTTTGTCTATCGCAGTCATGTCTCTGTCCTTAGAGCCGACCTTTTGACGAACGTCTCACTCTGCGCTACGAAGTGCCAAATCAAAAGCCGAATATTATACGTAAAAACTAACAAAAACTGGAGCAGACTTGACTCGGTGGTAAGTTTATTCGATTTATATATGGACCCTATGTCCATTCAAACTGTTACAAATGAGTCAGAGTTGTCGGTGAAGAAAAACATCGTGATGAAGCCATATAGCATCTTGGTAGGGTTTTTTCTAAATCCGCCGCCTGCTAGCTACAAAACCTGTTCATCATCAGCCTGTAAGTGACCCACTGTAGGCCATAAGCCATAGGCCTCTTTCCAAAAGTAGGTATAAGCATAATCCCACACGAACCCACGACATATCGACGATTACAGACTACGATAAATCAACTATATTCATCTATATGTTCCCAAATACAATGGTATACTACAAGAACATTTCGTTCGCTCAGGTTTTCTCTCAATCTTTACTGTCAGCTGATAGCGTTACCAATCCAAATTATTAAATGTTATATTTTAATGTTTTATTTAACACTAACCTCTGTCCACGACTTCGTTCGCGTGGAATAAATACACTAACACCAACACTAACACGCAGCAGTTCTCAAAAGGAAAAAAAAACATCCCGATTTTGAAACATTTTTCATCTATGCTCCACTCCTATTGATCTTAGCGTGATGATATATACTCTATAATTATTCTCAATGAATGAGCTATATACCATTGAAAGAATTATCAAATCGGACTAGTAGTTCCTGAGATTACTCCCTACAACGCCACAACATCACAAACTCACAAACTTTACCTCTTTATAATATTAGTATAGATATTTTATGGCAAAATGGACTGTCCACAAGTTACTTATCACTTCAAATTTAATATTCCTACTAAGCTTCCGAGATCTAATAAATACGTACCATTTTACTTTTCTCATTCGTATAGTAATTTAGGCTTTTACTCTCCGGTCAACAGAATATCCAGGTCATATAACTCATTCCATAAAACATGCGACATTTTTTCAACTAAACGAAATCAATTCAAAATAGCGATAGAGGCTTATCAGTCTATTCACAAAATATAGTCTTAATCGGTTACGTACTTCTTTATTGTCTCTCTCTGTTACTATGTTATATACATAATATTTTAAATATAATTCTAGAGTATCAATTAGTTTTAATGTTTTATTTCTCTTTCTGTTTCAATTTCCTTGTTTTTGTATTTTTATGTTAAATCTTCAAATATGTAAAATAGTTTGATACCTATTTTTTTATATTTAATTTATTGCTGGAGCATGCCGTGGTTGTCCGTAAATATGACTACATTTTTTTTTTTCACTTTATTTTTGGCAATCAATCTTTCAGATTATTACTGCCATTGTCGAGTAGTCAATAATATTACAAGCGTCGTGCGATCATTTCAATATTAAGCGTCGTGTGAGTCAATATTCTAACAAGATGGTGGATCCCTTGTTAGAACCTTCCTGGGAGTTTTTGTGGCACCTCAGAATTTCATGCTCCGTGGTATTATTTTCCATTCACTTCACTTACGCACAATAAACTAACTATATTACGTAAAACACCACCAAATTTACAAAATATAGAGTCAAATAACACAAGATTATGAATAAAATATAAAATCCACTACATGACAGACCAAGATCCCGCCAAAAAACCCCCGACTACATTTATAATGTATCACAATAGTCCTACTTGTTATATATTGACTAATGTATTGTCATGATGACGACCCTATAATAAAAAAATAAAAAAATTATACGCGTATTTATGCCGTAATGTTATATTATTCCGGAATTCGAACCTGCGGACATCAGATTGATATTTCACCGTCAGATCGCTCGACAACGACGACAATAACAAATAGTTACATTAAAATATGAAGTTAATAAAAAAAGTGCATTTATTAATAATTCTTATATAATTGTCTATCCCGAAATTATAACAGGCGTGAATATAAATACGGGAACAAAACAAAACGTTGTACAAATGATACGATACTAAAGCGATTAGTTAAAAAAATGAAGGTACCCAGTGAATTATGATCGCGTCACACTGTAATAGCGTCGCGGCAAAGACAAAGATGCGATGCTACGGACGTGAACCTTTTCGTTTTTATTGAGTTCCGTATGATGCGAAATGATTTTTTTAAAGTAACATATTCCTAACAAAATTCGATTACAATTCTGATTGGAACCCTGAACCCTGTCTTAATAAAAAAACACTAATAGTAATAGTACAAGTAATACACTAATAGTACAATATTATCTCTATGATGAAAATCTTTGGTGACGACACAAATTATGTCATTCTTTAGATACATCACTGGATCGGGATAGTGTCGTATTGTAATGCATTTACTGCAACTAGTAATAAAATGTATTACAAATAAATTCTAGTAATTTTATATGGTGTATATCAAAAGTGGGATTCCTAATCTTCACTATTCTCTATATCCTCTAAAGGGCCGTTTTTGTAGGTGGTAGACCTAACAACAAACAATTATGATCTCAGGATTCACCTGTTGATACGTCCCGCTAGCTATTGGCGTGGCGTTGGCGTGTAGTTTTGATGTGTTTACAATCTTAGACCACAATGTCATTCAAAATCAGATGAGATTGTGGTCGAACGCTAAATCTTATAGTGTACTACTTTAGATTACTTTAGAGCCATGAAGCTATTACTGGCTTCAGCATGAATGGGTCGGCTCACTCGGGGTAGTACCACCCGACCCCAGAAACAACGACGTGAAGTAACAGTGCCTGCGTTGTTGCGTTTCGTTCGGTTAAGGAGAACGCCGGAGGCCCACCTTCCCCCTCTCCTCTTTCCTTCCTTCTTTCCTTCAGGCTGGCAACACACTCGCGACTCCCATGGTGTTGCAAGTGTCTATGGACGGTTATGATCACTTAACGTCAGGTGATCCACCTGTTAGTTTACCTCCTATGATATAAAAAAAAAAGTAGAATTTCTGCAATTTTTGACCGCTGCCTCCCTATGCTAAGCAAAAGTAAGCTATTCTCTTATACTTCTCCCATGCTTATATAAACATTTATCTAAGTATTTTTAATCAGTTCTGGTTTCTTTATTGATACATAGGTTGCAATTAGAAAGTCTAGAAATAAGGAATTTATAGTCTAAAGAACGGTTCGCTACAGGCTGACGGTAGTCGAATGGCTACGAAAGCACGCTTAATATATTGATTTACACATCCAGATCCTTCATGTTATATCATGGAAAATATACAAATTACAGAGCCCCCCCCCCCCCTTTAATGCCTACGAAGTACTTGAATGGACTTAATAAATTTGTAGCTACTAACCAACGTCTATAAATTTTAATCAAATGCGTCTACGAAAAATTATGAAAGTTTTAAGACAATGATGGTCCTTCGATACCACTGACCCCTGAATTATGACAAAGAGCTAGCCAGCCGCGAGCTCTTTTGTCAACATCAGCTTGTATTATCGGGCATCATCTTAAAAGCCGGACCGATCGGGAACAATAAGTGAATCTTAAACGTCGCCCTTATCAATGATATCGCGGACACGTTAAGGTACTGTTCCAATATTGCTTCTCATTAATCGGTATATCTTTATATGAAATTAGATTGTTCTTATTTCGATCTGACCACATTCGTAGCGATTATGGTAAATATTGTATGGTCTAATCTAATAGATTAAATAGGTTTTAATACTTCAATCACCAATATTTCTACTATTATATATTTTTTAATATATTTAGGGACTTTAAGATTATATCAGTAGTTATAAGTAAGGCAAAACGTACTGGCAATCATTTTTTGTTCGCACATGAATAAAATCCTATAAAATACGGGTAATCAGTGGTTTTTCATTGTTCTCTCAGTATTCCACAATGTTGTTTTTCTAGGTGGTGGAGCCAAGCTGAGGCTATTACTGGTTTCAACATGAATGGGTCGGCTCACTTGGGGTAGTACCACCCTGTCACAGAAAACCGACGTAAAGTAACAGTGCTTGCATTGTTGCATTTCGTTCGATCAGTGAGAGCGCCGGAGATCCACCTACCCTCCCCTTCCTTCTTCACTTCTCCTCCCCCCCCCCAATACAGGCTGGCAGTGTACTTGCGAATCCCCTAGTGTTGCAAGTGTCTATAGATGGTGGTGATCGCCTTAACATGAGGTGACCCATATGTACTTTTGCCATCTATGATTTAAAAAAAAAAAAACCGTAATTATCGCGGCGTTAAACAATCAATCAATCGAAAATAATAAATAGTGGATACTCTATTTAGGCATACGATTCAATAGAAAAGTTGTAATTGTATTTTGTCCTATGCCTTGGTTCCTAGAACAGTTTAAAATTAATTCCCTGGCAAAAATGGACTTATCATTTGTTTTTCTGCTATCGCAACAGTGAAACTCACACACAAATAACAAAAACTGAAGCCGAAACAGAGAGACAAACGAGGCGCTCGCCTTGCAGCATCACTCTCGTAAATATTTTGCGTCGATTGCAGCATTTAGATTATAAAGCCGGTCGTGAGATGTAAACGATAGGTTCTGTGGGATGACAATCGATATTTTGAAAATAATTCGATTGTGACTCGATTCTGTACGATTTCCCGAGATATGCTATTATTTAACGGAGACGCTTTATCAGCGGTATCGAGGATACTTATAGATCTTTAAATTGCTTTTATACTATGTGTATATAATATAATAAAAACAACGTGAGTTTTTTCAAACGCCTGGAGCTTATATTTTATTTCTAAACGCAATAAATTCTACCTATGAACTTTAACCATAGAGCATCTTTCATTTGATGCCTTTAAAATTCAACTTTCTAAATAATATGTGAAAGTATGGAAGTGGTGATGTTTGTAAAATATTCACCAATGACGTCATATTATAATTAGGGACTATTAAAGCACTATGTAAGCATTAAAGGGAAGGGGGGACTTCGACTTCCTTATTTTTGATGACTTTGGGGACGGAGAACCTGAATGTGTAGGGCTGATAAGTAAGGGACGCTTTTTTTTCGAAATGAAAACGCTTTTGACCTGGGAAGGTGTTTACAGCTTCACCAAACTATTGAGGCGAGCGCTGAAGGCACTCAGTCGATTTGGGATGTTAGGGCGACTAACTCAAGGGTGCACGGCACACCTCGGCTTGGGCGGCACCTGTTTTGTGCAAAAATGCGACCTATCTGAGCTAACCTAAGCTAAGCTATCTACGTATATGAGTTATTGAAACATACATGTGTAGCAAGCATGCGTGCCTCAACAACTTCTATATGTATTTTGTGTCGGAAAAATTCCTCTAAGCTTTATAGGATAGGATAGTATAGGGAAAAATAAGGGTAAAACTCTTTGTCGTTTATTTCTCTGAAAAAGAAAAACGTCGTGTAAGCGTGTAGGCGTGCACGTGTGTATAGGTGATGTGTGTGATGTTGTAGCAGTGATGTAAGGTTTCGTGTCACTGTATCGCGTGAGCAGCGTACTCAAGAGCTCCACGCCGAGGGAACGGACTTAGAAGTAAGGGACGCAGTCTTATCCATTGGCCTATCATCGCCCCAGTAGTGAACCACAATAAGTTAATTCTTCTATAGACTATACATTTTTATTTCTAGATTTGTTGACTGCTGCCCATGAATCAATAAAGAAATTAGAGGAGATGAAATAAAAATAACCACCAATGCTTCTGCTTACTTTTACTGCTCAGAGGAGAGATACTAAATTTAAAAAAACAGTAGTTCACTCCTGCCTCCAGGGTTAAGTACTAAGTAGAATTGTCAAACCAATTTTATTCAAGTTGCAAACACTCAAGAGAGAGCCTTGTCTTCAGAAGTATTACTTCCCATAATATACGCGTGGAATAGAAAAACAATTGTCATTAACTTTATTCATTTTTTTATGTGCTTCGTTTATGCATTGTCAATAAAATCATTATCATTTGAAATTACAACCATACGTAATTACGTCCCATTGCAAAGATTTACTTACCGAACGCATTGTGTCTCTGGTATACCTATTGCTTTGTGTTTCAGCGGTGCAAACAAAACGAACAAAAACACAAGCAAATCATATTCAAACGTAACGAATTAGGCTTTGATATTTACGAGACATCCGTGTAAAATTTTATGACAGGCAATAAGTAAGCGCGCGTTCACACAGGCATATTTTTCACGTGCAGATTTTTTAAATACATTTTTTAATATCATAGGAGACAAACGAAGAGGTGGGACACCTGATGTTAAGTGATCGCCGCCGTCCATACACACTAGCAACACCCAGGGAGTCGGAAGTGCGTTGCCAGCCTGTGTTTGAGAGAGGGAGAAGTGTGGAGAAAGAGGGGAAGGGGATGGGAAGAGAGGGGGAGGGAAGGAAAGAGAGGGAGGACTTGGGCCTCCGGCACTGTCACTAACCAAACGAAACGCATCAATGCAAGCACTGTTACTTGACGTCGGTGTTTTTGTGGGTCGGGTGGTACTACCCTGAGTGAGCCAACCTATTCATGCTGAAACCAGTAATAGCTCTAGCGTGGCACTACCACCTACATTCGGATGGTTTTGTTTATTGGATTGTTATAATTACTAATACTAAAAAGCTGGGGGGTTTATTTGTTTGATTGAACGCGCAAATCTCAGATACTACTGCTCTGATTTGAAAAATTCTTTCATTGTTGGATAAGTCATGTCACGGGAAATGTCACTCGACTCGATAAAATACCCAATATACATATACGTCGGAGCTTTAAAGTCGCACCAATCGTTGACAAGATGACCGGAAACCGCCTCAGATGGTATGGACATGTAAAAAGATATAAGGAAGATCATGTGGTCCAACTAGCTTTGAACCTACCCGAACGCAAAAGAGGTAGAAGCCGCCCACCTTCGACTTGTTAGTCAAATATTGCAAAAGACCTCAAGAAAGTTTATCGCCCGGTTGTATTACAGTTAGGTCCCAATTCAGACTTCACCCCGCCGTCGGTTAGGGTGGCTGATTACGCGAAACTCATTCAATATTTTAAAGAAAATCCGTCATCTAGTAGTTTAGACAGAATTCCGGACGTGTTGGTGTCTAAAGCCGACGCGGATCCGGCCATCGACTCCCTGGTTGATTATCTCCAGACCGCCGTCAGAGTGACCTCGAAAGAGGTACAAGCGGCGAACGATCACCGTTTTATACACCCTGACGACGTGAGAGCATTGATCACGGAAAAGAATGCCGCGACTCGAGCTTACGACGTTTACCCGTCTGTAGAGAATCGCGATCGTTTACGTTCGTTACGAAAAACAGTCAAGTCTCGTATTTCTGAGATCCGGGGTGATAGGTGGGACATACTTCTGGAGGGTCTCCAGCCGTCTCACCTGTCGTACTGGACTCTAGCGCGAACTCTGAAATCAGATATGGTCACTCCAATGCCTCCTCTCGATAGAGGCCCCGGGTTACCTCCCGCGTTCGATAGTATAGATAAACCAGAATGCCTTGCCGCAAGCTTAGAGAAACGGTGTTCGCCTAATACTGACAACACTGACCCCTTCCATATTGGTTTGATCGAATCAGTCGCGGAGCATACAATCGCGACCCCTCTAGTGGATACCTTAACCTTATTACTTTTGACGAAGTTTCAGCCGCCATCAAGCGTCTTAAGCCTAGGAAGTCCCCAGGTCCCGCTGGGATCAGGAACGAAGTTCTGAAACTCCTTCCTGATCGCATCATAGCTCTATTGGTCTGCGTCTTCAATGCGGCCACGTCCCAGGGTCATTTTCCGGCCGTCTGGAAAAAGGCCGTAGTGATAGGTATTCACAAGCCCGGCAAGAAAGCTATGCTTCCCGTTAGCTATCGCCCCAATAGTCTCTTAGATACCTTAGGAAAACTTTACGAGCGGCTCCTTCTGTACCGCCTCCAGTTCTTACAGATTTAAAATTACAGACATTTAAATTACAGATTTAAAATTAATACCACCTGAGCAGTTCGGATTCCGCGCCGAACACTCTTGCACAAATCAAGTACACCGCCTCACGGAGTAAATTTTCTCTAAATTTAACGCCGATCCAAAACGTAAACCCAAACGTACAATTGCAGTTTTCTTCGATATCGCCAAGGCCTTCGATAAGGCCTGGCATGTAGGGCTCATCCATAAATTATGTAAATCTCGCGTACCCGATAGGTTAATTCATATTATCCGCGATTATCTAACTGATAGGATATTCCGCTTCAGAGTGGATGGTGAACTATAGCTGCCCCACCCGATACGCTCAGGTATGCCACAGGGCTCCATAATCGCGCCCACGCTCTTCAACCTGTTCATCAGTGACATACCTCGGTCTCGGGGGGTCGAGGTAGGTTGTTATGCTGACGATACCGTTATTTACACTTCTGGCTGGCGTTCGGACTTTCTTAGGAAGCGCATCGAAAAAGCCGTTCATACTCTCGGTGAATGGTTTCGTCGATGGCGCATAGAAGTTAATCCTGATAAGAGTGCCGCAATACTCTTCGATCCCACGAAACGCGTTAATAAATTTGAGCCCATCAGGCTATACGGAATCGATATCCCTTGGGTCGAAGAGGTCAAATATCTCGATGTTACATTAGATAAACATTTAAAGTTCAATTCACATATAGACAGAGTGCGAAACAAAGCCGCTATGGTCTTGGGTAGCCTCCATCCGTTGCTTTGTCATAAGAGTAAGATGTCCCTCAGACACAAGCTCACTTTGTATAAGACGTGTATCCGTCCCGTGATGACATATAGCTGCCCCGTTTTTGCGCATATGTCCAAAGATAACTTTGATAAGCTGCAGGTTCTCCAAAATCGTGTTCTACGTAAAGTGACCGGTACCCCGTGGTATATCCGGAGAGTCGATCTCCATAGAGACCTACAGATCTCTTCTATCTGGGCGTACGAAAAATCACTTACGATTAGTTATTTTGAAAAAGCCGCGAATCATCCCAGTTCCTTAGTGGTATCCGCCGCAAACTATGAACCCGTACCTAACGTTGCGCATTATAAAAGACGTCCGCGACACATTTTTACCGACCCTCCTGATTCAATCACGTCAGCGAACGATCAGTACCAGCCTGTCCCTCGAAACAGAGCGTGTTCACGCCCACGCCCGCGTAACCACAGATCACGCCGCCATGGTTTGAGGGTTAATTTCGCTCCCGCATACCCGATTAGGCCTCCCACGACAGCGGCTCAAGCCTAGGTTCGATTCCTCAGTGGGGAGCTCTTGAGTGCGTTGCTTGCGCGATACGGTGACACACAAATATACATCACCGCTACAACACTACACGATCACCCCCACACACGTGCACGCCCACACGTTTACACATGACAGTGGAAGGGTTTACTTTTTTTTACCTTATCGAACTGAAAAACTCTCAGTTTTCCGATAATAAATATATGGAGGAGTTGTTGAGGCGTGTATGCTTGGTACACATATACGTTTCAACAACTCATACATATATGAGTAGTTAGCTAGGTTAACTAAGATAGGTCGCGATTTTGCATGCAACAGGCAACAGCCAAGCCGAGGTGTGCCGTGCACCCTTGAGCTGGTTGTCAAAATAAAATCGGCTGAGTGCCTTAAGCGCTCGCCTTAGTAGTCCGGTGAAGCTGTTAAGACCTTGCTGGGTCAATAGCGTAGTCATTTCGAAAAAAAAACCTCAAGAAAGCCCAGTTGCAAGAATCGACAACCCAAAACAGATTAGTTTGGCGCAAACATGTGAGGAGACCCGACCCTAAATAATGGGAAAAAGGATGGACAAAAAAAAGAGTTAGATGAGTTATGTATCAAGGAAGGCAATATATCATCACGCTAAAGCCAATAGGAGCGGAGCACCAATGAAGAACGTTTCGAAATCGAGGTGTTTTCTCCTTTTGACAGTTCCACTGCGTGTTAGCGTAAGCCCAAAGAAACTAACTATTCCACACGGACGAACTCGAGGGCTGGAGCTAGTTTTATTATAAGGGTAAGTTTTATCGGTAAAGATATTTTTTTAATCACATCAATTCAAAATGGACCTTAATTTATTGAGAATTTAAGGTTATTTTCTAGTGCAGGAGATAATTTGAGCTCTTTGGCTATAATTTGAGTAACGTAATGGCAATCACTAGAATTGTCGATTTTTATAACGATTAAATAATACATAACTTAGTATAAAGGCGTGTTTACAATTGAAAAGAATTACAATGTGTTTTTTTTAATCAAAAGGTGTTGTTTAAGATACAAGGAATGTCAGTTCAGACTATTTCTTATTGTGAATAATAAATTTTATGTGTAATTTTTTACGATGGTATTATGTTTTGTGGTTTTTAATAGATGGAAAGGATTAGTTGGGGTCAAACAAAGGTCTATGGTACCTGTTAAAAGTTTAAATATTTTATTTAATTGGGCAGCCTAAAAGGTGTTCGGAATTTTGATCTTATGCCTTTTTTCTTTACGTCTGATAAATGTGCTATAAAATATTTCAAAATATCATATATATCATTGTGGGTTGAGAAACAATGATTGTTTTTTTTTTGTTATAAATTACTATTAAAATTTTGTTGATAATGTCAAAAATTAAACTTTTACTTAAATAAGAATTATAAAGTTTTCGTCGTAATTTTGCATCTCCCATACAAAATGTATGAGATTTTTTATTATTAAAAAATACAGTATAATAGGCTCGATTGACAGAACATTTAGACTAAAACATATTTTTGTAAAAAATCGTACGATCTACAGAAAGGTGATTTTACATCTTAACGGTGATAAATCTACCGTTCTGTTACTTATTCAGCTTCTGATCAGAATTTAAAAGATTCCTAATTTAACGATTTTTCTATTTGTGTTAAGAAAAAACTATTCGAAAATAAGTGAAAAAATATTATAAAATCATATATTATTTTCTCTAAAATTTAGAAGTGTAATATTAACCAGTTGTAACATACCAAAGCTTTTAAAAATCTCATACAATTTGTATGGGAAAATGAAAATT
>JACEII010000008.1:18917125-18945225 GCA_014332785.1 Antheraea mylitta | reverse complement strand
TATAATGACTGGACTAAGAAAGACAACTATTGCCGAGATACGATTTTTATAAGTTATTAAAAAACCCTTTTTATCCTACTTTAGTACAGTCTATAGATGTCTGTGACATGTAATATTACTTGATGTTAACTATTAATATGATGAAAAATAACTTACAACTCTAGATGTGGTATCTCTGTTCAAAGCTCGAGAAACTTTTTTTTCGAACTGACTATACTATTGACTTAGCAAGATGTGAACAGCTTCACCGGACTAAACTTTATTTATATTCTTATTTACAATATCACTATTCCAAGTACTCTATAATTTCCACAACTATGTATTATCCATCAAACGAGGGCTATCCGCGTCAACCACTAAAATAAAAAACCCTCAAATCAACCAAATAAAAGAATAGAAAGATGTAGTAAATTTTACCAATTTATTCCATTCAAAATGCAACATCCTTCCATACACAATACCATACAATAACGAACTTTTTTTTTTCGAAATGACTACGCTATTGACCCAGCAAGGTCTTAACAGCTTCACCGGACTACACAATAAAGAACTTATTACGGCCAAGAAAACACCAATGATACCCGTGTATTAGTTTGGAGTTTGCTAATTGGGGGACCAATAAACTGTTAGTCCTCAATTAAAAACAGTTTATGGCATTGTAAAAGTGTCTAAATCGTACGTAGAGTTAACAATCTCTAGGGACTTAGATCGGGCTCAAAAAAACCATTTTTTTTATTCACATTAACTACATGTACCATTTTTAAGACTTTGTTGGTTTTAGTGTTTGGTACCATAACTTCATCTGATCTATACATATACGCAATATGAATCTAAATCGATCGACTGTACTTTTTACATAAAAAAAAAATGTTGCATATATCTAGGAATAGGTAATAAAATAAATCTCAATTGATTTTAGAAATGTTTTTTTTTATATCATAGGAGGCAACGAAGAGGTCAGTCACCTGATGTTAAGTGATCACTACTATCCATAGACACTTGCACCACCAAGGGAGTCATAAGTGCGTTGCCAGTCTGTGTTGGAGGATAGGGAGGAGGAACGGCAGAGGAGAGGGAGAAGATGAGGAGAGGTGTACCTCTGGCGTTCTCACAGACCGAACGAAACGCAACAATGCAAGCATTGTTACTTCATGTCGGATTTCTGTGAGAGGGTGACATAAAGCAAATCTTCGAGTAACAGTAAATCTTTGTTTCTTTAGAATCGGTTTGGTCTATCAAAAGTTATTGTACTTTAACAACGACGCTACTTACATGCGAGAGAAAAGTAGATAAGTAAGGACTTAATACCTTCAAATAACTTTATTAATCGCTGTTTTTAACCGACTTCGAAAAAGGAGGAGGTTCTATGTTCGGTTGTATGTTTTTTTTTTATGTATGTTAATCGATATCTCCGTCAGTTGTGAACCGATTTAAATATTCTTTTTTTGTATGATTCGGCTATACTCCAAGGTGGCCCCATATAAATTTGAATAAAACATTCAACCCCTAAGGGGGTGAAATGTCGTTTATTTGATTTTCACCCACTTCGTGTCTACGTATATTCCTGTACTTGAAACCGATTTCAACAATTTTATTTTAATTACCGAAACATGGGAATAGGTGTTCTTCAAATTAACAAAAAATCCAACCATAAGGGTTGAAAATAAAGGAATGAATAAAGCTTATATGAATAAATGAACTTCCCCATAAGCTAATTTTAATGAAAACTTGGAACAACCTGTTGTAAAGATAAGAATATCATTTAATCAATCCTGAATTGATCATGAAAATGAAGAATGGAACTCCTCAACGGCTTACAGCAGCTATCTTGTGTTTGGGTATATATGACTCGTTTTGACGAGGACTAACATGTGGGATTATGACTGTTGAGGCAATTCCCGTGAAGCGGACATTAGGAAAGATGAGGTTCTGAAATTCGTTCACAATCAACCTAATTTGACCAGTTAGATCTAGTATGGTGTAATATCATGTTTATTTGTTAAGTTATGAACTTCTGAAGAACAATTACATTTGTATCAAATTAAATCAAAGTCATGTACTAGAAAAATATCTAGAAAAATGGTGGTAAGCCACTTTATATTTTTCTTTATTCTTTTAGTTATTGTTCAGACCTCTCGGTATTATTATAAATATTACAGGTATACAGGTAACCGCTTATATATAGGTAGTCTACTAGGTAGCCTAGCTACTAGAAGTCTAATTACCATCACTATGAACGAATTCCAGATATTCACCTTTATTTGTTGTCCACTTCACATAAAATACAACTGTTATCAAAAAGACCGCAGCTATGATCAAAGTAAGAGCGTGAGCGTTGCGAAAGGATTAATATAGATTAAGATTCTTAAAACCACTAAACCTTCCTTATTTTATAATTAATTAAAACCGTATAAAATATATTTATATACACTAAAAATGGAAAAATAAAAATTTTTACAAAAAAAAAATTGAACCGATTTCGATATCAAAAATTTTTTAACATAAGGTTCCTCGCGGACGAAGTCATCTGTACAGCTAGTGTTAAATAATGATGTAGTCTAACCTGTGGACTGGCTGTTAAGTTCACTTACCGGGACGCACCAACAGGGCTTGGTGTCAGACTTACAGCTTGAAGGCTGTAGCTAGTTGGTCGGGAATTTGAACAAGCTTTCACGCTGTGGATTTATCTCGATCATTCAGGTTTTCTATTCGATTTAGGTAATAGAGTTAGATTTTATAACAAAGTCCCAAAGCATATTACCGATTGCCAAGTTAGTTCAAGTGTTATTATATCAAGCGGATCTTATATGTGAAGGATGGTAATGTTTGGAAGTGACACCTCTCTCTGTGCATCCACCAAAAATAAATGTAACTGTCTATTATGTGAATATTTAAAAAGTATAATGAAAAGATAAAGCATATCGAGTTTCTTGGCAGTTCTTCTCGATTACTGGTTTGTTTTCCGAACCGGTGATAATTTTTACGTTCATAAGTGCCTTGTCAGGGCCTAAATTGTGTAAAGAATATTGTGATTTGATTTGCTCATTTCCTTGACCTAAATATTCGACTCATTGCAGACATTAATATATTGTTTGACCTTATTATTGTTACTTTTACTTCATATATCACCACACCAATTATACACATACACAGATATCCAGACGTGCATCTTTACACAAATTGATGGAAGGGTTTACTTTTGTCCCTTATTCGAACTGTATCGAGTAGTTTAGGTCGTTTTTTCCGATTCACATGTTGTGTTTTTTAATCATGCTATTTTTAATTGCATAATTCAAAAATGAATACATATATGTACGATTAGCTTAGAATTTTTTGCAGGCCGGCATGACAGCGGTGACCGGCAATGGATAGTATGTCTCTCGTTGGTCGCCACTGTTTTTGGATTGTACTATGCTTACCATCAGGCATTGTACAGTCACTTTGCCGTGCTACAATAAAAAAAAAAGAATAGTTTAGCTAGGTCAGATCGGATTTTTCGTCGGTAACAGCCCAAGGCGAGGTGTGCCGTGTACCCTTGAGCATGTTACTTAAACAAAATCGGCTAAGTGCCTTAAGCGCTCGCGCTTAGTAGTCCGGTGAAGCTGTGAAGGCCTAGTAAGGCCAATAGATAGTCAGTTTGAAAAAAAAAAACTTCATAAATAATTAATTCATCATGCATTATTAAACAATCGATTTTCCATGTTACAAAGTTGTTAAATAAAGAATTATGAATTATCATTATGGATTGTATATTTGACTTGTACATTTATATATAAGTTTATGCCACCTCTATAAATTTGTCATGTCTGCGTTGATGATACTCCAGTAGCTCGTCATTAGGCGTCGCTGCGAACTTACGACACCAATTTAATTGGTATCTATATATCAAGCCGTCCATCCGTGGATCCGTCCCTCTGACCACCTGGGCTCTAGTAAAAGTCATAGTCGGTGGTATAAATTTGCCTTGTTATATCTATACTAATATTATAAAGAGGTAAAGTTTGTGAGTTTGTAACGTTGTAGGGGGTAATCTCAGGAAGTACTAGTCCGATTTGAATAATTCTTTCATTGCTATATAGCTCATTCATCGAAGATGTTTATAGGTTATATATCATCACGCTAAGACCAATAGGTGCGGAGCACAGATGAAGAATGTTTCAAAATCGGGATATTTTTTCCTTTTGAGAACTGGTGCGTGTTAGAGTTAGTGTATCTATTCCACACGAACGAAATTGCGAGCAGAGGCTAGTGTGTTATAAAGAGGTAAAGTTTGTGAGTTTGTAAGGTTGTATGGGTTAATATCTGGATCTATTAAGCCGATTTTTAAATTCTTTTACCAGTAGAAAGCCACTTTATTTGTGAGTGTCATAAGCTATAAATTAATCCGGAAAATAAAAAGATTTTTTGTGATACTTGGATTTGCAAAGCCGGAGAAAAAACGGTCGAATGAAATCGTTTCATACGAACGCGTCCTAAACGATGAGAGATATATAATTGAGTTCTAGAAAAAAGTTGTATAGCTTGATAATGCCTATTACCGTAGAATGAAGTAAGCATGGATCTAATATAATAGGTAGATTGAAATTAAAATGTATAGTTGGATTTTTTTTAATTTTATCATTCCCATTTTCAAATAATTAAGATTAAAAACGCGATTTGAATATTTCGTATAATTTATCAGAAATATTCAGTTATATGCCCATGATTAGAAAAAAAGTTTCATTTGCATCGTTGTTTTATAAAAAAAAATCATTTCTTTAAAATTTTGTTTTACGTTCATTTGAGATACTGTATACTCGTTATACTGTGGCCAAGCTTTGTATTGTTAACCCACAGTAGCCGGTCATAAAATGGTGATACATGAATAAATTCACTATAACTTGTTATATGGCATCTGAAAATATTTAATGTGTTAGTTTGATATTGGTTCATTTGTGAGTTATGTAAATGTTTTATATGCACACAACGATATAAAATGTACTACAGTGCCTAGAAAGAACGATAGATATATGAGACATTGAGATGATATTTCAGAGCTACATTTTAACCGAACTAATTTCAATAAAAACCGTTTATATAAGCAACTAAACAGTGTCTTTCACTTTGAATGACTTACCTGTTGATCATATAAAAGAAGTCGAGGCAGTCGTAAGAACTGCCGACAGAAGTGAAAACTGAAAACAATGAAATAAATGTTTAATAAATTATAGTGTGAATGACAATATTTAATTAGTGTTGTTTTCATATCCATTGGTACTCGGAGCACAATTATATATATTTTTATAAAATATAGTAATCAATGAAACATATGATAAGCCGCAAAATAACAATATTTCATGTACACAGGTCCCTTATACTACACGTCGCTAATCTGACGCAAGCTATACAAGCGCATACGGCCGGTCATGGATACGTAGCATGTTATAACCTTAAATTATGGGTTTATAACCTGCCAAAAATACCGCTCAACGCGCCTAAAGAAGTTTTCTTTTCAAAAAATTAAAAACATCCGTCTTATTGATAGCTGTCTTAAAAAATTAGCTCTGAGGGTTTAAGGATACAAAGCAGGAGTTGTTTTGGTAGAAAAAAATTATACGTAATTAAAAAAAAAAAAACATTGTAATTTAAAAATTAATAAAAAGATCTAGATAATTCAGTTATTATGATGCAGACACAGTAGCGTTAATGCCGCCAGTTAGTGCCACAATGACTTATTACGTGATAAGATCTCGTTCAATTAAAATTCCAACATGGCTTCCGGGCTTGTGCGGGAGCGCGCGAGAGCGTTGTAAATGTCAAAACCGCCATTTTTGTGTCAGTTCGGATTTCAGAGCGTGGGAAAACATGACACATATGCATGTCAAACAGCTGACGTCGGCACGTTCCAATTAGTTTTCTTTTTGTAATTATTATCATGGAAGAAGCTGTTGAATAAAAAAAACGATCGTTTGCGGGGTCGTCCAAGTATTACGTAAGTAGAATTATTGTAATTTCTTACCGCCCCCTCCCTCTGGTCAGCAATTGTAAGCATTGTTCTTACTTTGCACTAATTAGTTATTAGTTTCAGCATGAATGGGTCGGCTCGCACGGTCTAGTACCACCCTCTCACAGAAAATCGACGTGAAGTAACCGTGCTTGCATTGTTGCGTTTCGTTCGGTCAGTGAGAGCGCTGGAAACCCACCTCCCCTTTCTCCCCTCTCCTTTCCCCTCCCCCTTTCCCTATTCCTTGCCAAATATAGGCTGGAAACGCATCTGCGACTTCCCTGGCGTTGTTAGTGTCTATGGACGACGGTGATTACTTAACATCAGGTGATCCGCCTGTTCGCTTGTCTCTAATAATACAAAAAAAAAATAGTTTCCTTATTGATTCTTCGTCAGCAGTTAACGTGTATATAAATAATTAGTTTATAATGTGTCCGTGTCTATAATGCCTCTATAGGAACTAGCTTCTAGTGGTACGCTACTAGGGCGATAGTAGTCCTGTAGATAAAACCGCACGCCTACATGTGAAACCTATACATTTAGATACACTTATGTCTTCAAAAATAAGTAAATACTTCAATGACCCATTTGAAATAATTAATGCAAACAATAAATTAAGCACCGGACCTTCGCATTGTGTCGTAACAGGAAAAACATTCGAAAATTGTCGTTCCCTTCCCATAATTAATCAAAATAATAAAATCGCTCAACAAATTAAATTAACGCAAAGAATCGCATTTAAATTCCGGCCACTGGATTACAACCGTCTTGATTTCTTTCGCCATCGAAGCAATGCAATTTCGACTTTATCATTCCTAATGAGAATCGAGATTCGTGATTTCGGTTATGTAATTTAAAATGTCAACGGATGTGTAAAGTTATTTTGTTTCAAATGTAATAAGAGATTTATGTCCTTCCCGCTGTGAGTATCATTATTATGTGGTCGCGGCGGTGACCAAGATTTTAAAGTTAAAATGTCTCTCGGTTCCGTTTACCTATCAATTTGGAATTATCCACGGTATAGTTTATTAATTATGTACATATTAGACCGAGAAATAGGGTTAAATTCTGCAAATGGAAATAGTTTTTTTTTATTGTTTTTCTAGATAGTAATATCATGCAGTCCACGTCATACTTTTTGGCCGCTTTGAATGGATTTTTAAGCTCGGGTTTGCGCACAGTACAGTCAAGCGATTAATACAAAACCAATATTTCATAGAAATTTAACATTTAATATTTTTTTGTATTATTTATTTCTTTAAGTTGTCTCGATACATACGTACAATATATTAAGTTATAATATATTAAGAAATAGTAATGTGGCACTGTAACTAAGATGTATCTCTGATTGCGTAGTCTTTTTTGTATCTTTATTTTTGGCAATCAATCTTTCAAATGATTACTGCCATTGTCACGTAGTCAATAATATTACAAGGGTCGTACGATTATTTCAATATCAAGCGTCGTGTGAATCAATATTCTAACAAGATGATGGATCCCTTGTTAGAACCTTCCAGGGAGTCTTTGTGGCATCTTAGAATGTCATGCTCCGTGGTATTATTTTGCATTCACTTCACTTATGCACAATAAACTAACTATACTACGTAAAACACCACCAAATTAAGAAAAATATAGAGTCAAATAACACAAGATTATGAATAAATTATATAAAATCCACTACATGACAGTAAAATCCCGCCAAAAACTCGCGTAGTCTTTTAAACGCTTTGACAGTTAATTTACAGAAACCTGTTTATTTAAATTAGGCAGATATGTATATATAAATACATACGATATATACCTACACACAGGTTTGCAAAGGGTTAACAGATCATAATGAACAGACAAGAAAAATTAAATTATTACATGATTAATACAATAATAGTAAAATCTAGTAATGAACAATAGTAGCGGAACAATTAAGTTATAGAAAAAGCTAGAATATCAATATTTCTCCATATTATGCACTAGTATATGTATAATTAACTCCAGGTAAAATTTAATCGCCTACTTGCTTTGTTTTGGCAAACCACGTACTTTATTTTTTTCCTCGAAATGACTACGCTATTGACCCAGCAAGGTCTTAACAGCTTCACCGGACTACTAAGACGAGCGCTTAGGGCACTCAGCCGATTTTATTTGACAACTAGCTCAAAAGTGCACAGCACACCTCGGCTTGGGCTTGTTGCCTGATATGTGAAATTCGCGATCTATCTGAGTTGATCTAAGCTAACTATTCATACATATATGAGTTATTGGAACATATATGTGTACTAAGCATACATACCTCAACAACTCATATATATATTTCGTATCAGATAATTTTCTAAACTGTTTCAGTTCAATAAGGGAAACAAACAAAACCCTTACACTTTCATGTGTAAGCGTGTATGCGTGCACGTGTGTGGGGGTGATATGTGTAATGTTGTTGCAGTGATGTTATACTTTGTGTCACTGTATTGGGCGAGCAGCACACTCGAGGGCTCCACGCCGAGGGAACGGACCTAGCCTTGAGCCGCTGCCGAGGGGGGCCTAATCTAGTGCGCGGGTGCGAAATTTACCTCCAGACCAAGGATGTACTTTAATGATCTGCCTTATATACCTAGTAGTTGTTTCTTCGTGTAAGGTAAACACTGTAGCATATATTGTGTAGTATTTTACGTGCCACTACAAGAGCGGTAGTGCCCACAACTTCTTCCGCGTGGAAGTTTATGACAAAGAAACAGCTATTAATAATGTCATATCAATGTATTAAGTCCATTTACATATTTATTTTTCTATCGTATTTAAGCTATGTCGTCATTAAAAGTATAATAACTTCTGATATACTGAACCGATTTTAATGAAACAAAAACCAAATGTTACTCGAAGTAGTGCTTTATGATTTTCTTGTAGAGGTTTTATCGTGCACGCAGTAATTTAGCTGGGATTCGTGTTTGTACAAATAAAAAGGCAGGTATTTCTAAAATTGGTTGAAATGTATGTATGCTTATAATCCCACCGTCCCCATTCCATCAGAGGACGTCAAGACGTCGTGAGGGCTTCCACCCTTATGTGGTCGATATTCCCGAGATTCGTACAAAGCGATTTGCTTCTACATTTATTATACGTACGGCTAAGGTGTGGAATTCACTCCCGGCGTATGTCTTCCCGTCATCATATAACTTGGGAGTATTCAAGAGTAGAGTGAACAGGCATTTAGCAGGTAAGCGCGATCCATCGTTGGCTTCATCGTCACTTACCATCAGGTGAGATTGTGGCAAAGCGCATGCCTGTAATAAAAAAAAAATTAATACTAATTCCTGCAACACTTTTTTTAGAAAGATTTAAAAGTACAGACACTTTTCCTTTACATTTTTAGTATTTCTAACTGAATTACCATTAATAGTTCGTCTCATAGATACTAGCTGCGAGCTTCACAGCCGGATGAGCTACCGTTTTTTGGCTGTGTCGTTCATGTTCTAGGAACGCATTCCGTCTACCGTTCACAAAAACCTAGTCGTCGTCCGAACTTTTGATGAAGCCAAACATAATTTTACCGATGTCGTGTTTTAAGGTGTAATGAGATTATATAAAAAACGTCGGTAAAAAAGTAAAAACATTTGGGTCAAAGTAAAATGTTTTTTTTTTCAATGTTTTTTATAAAACAATCGTTTTTATAGTCAGTCTTTGCTACAACTGTTTTTAAAATTAGTCTTACATTACCGGCAATCATGATAAGTATTGTCAGTTTGCAAATATGTTTCTACAGTATTATGTTAATATATTTATATATTGCAATGTAGATTACATCCTGTATTCTGTATCATGTATTTTTTGTAATAAAAAATATATTGGGTATCATTATTATTATATTTTGAACTACAAGGTATTTCAAAGTGATTAACTATACGTTTTGTATATTTATATGTTTTTGCAGGCTCTTGATTTATTTATTGTTTTATTAATGTTTTTTTTTTTCGAACTGACTACGCTATTGGCCTTACTACGCCTTCACAGCTTCACCGGACTACAAGTTTTATTAATGAAATCAAGTCAAAAATTCTTTTAAATGTAGTGCAACTTACACAGTGAGCTAGACTTACGGTAATACTATTATAATTCATTATTATTAATAATTTGCATAACTATTATACTTCATTGTTATTAGGTGCTATACAAGGAATATGCAAGTACTGAGGGGGCATCTGAATGGTGATTACGTCAGCAATATATATTTATTTAGTCGGAACAGATTTAAAAATACTTATATAAACATTTTTTTTTATATCAAAGGAGGCAAACGAACTGGTGGGTCACGTGATGTTAAGTGATCACCACCGTCCATAGACACTAGCGACATCGGGGACGTCGCAAGTGCGTTGCCAGCCTGTATATGGGAGAAGGGGGAGGGGAAGGAAAGGGAAAGAAGGAAAGAGGAAGGGACGTGGGCCTCCGGCTCTCTCACTGACCGAACGAAACACAACAATGCAAGCGCTTTTATTTCACGTCGGTTATCTGTGAGAGGAGTGGTACTACCCCGGAGGAGCCGACCCATTCATGCTGTAACCAATAATAGCTTCAGCGGGGCTCTACCACCTACTAAAATTTACGTAGGCATCGGATTTTAATTGGGACTATCGTTTTTATGTTGGTTTTTTTTATTATTGTATTTTTGGTAACCAATGTACTAGTAAATTATTACTGCCATTATCCAGTAGGTAATGTTACAAGTTTCTTGCGATCATTTCAATGAACTAACGGATTTTCATGCGAGTTTCACAGTAGATACAGTAACTTACGAGGAAGATTTACATATATCATTTGTTAAGGTTTTTTTTTTTCATCTGTATAAAATTTGGAAAGAACAAGCCGTCACCCTGCGCCGTGCCGCTCCTTATAAGTAAGTGATGATATTGCGTTAATCATCCCAGTTATCAAGGAATTAGATATAATAATAATTGATTAACATATGAAAAAAAAAATTTACACTCATATTGATGATTGCACAACGATTAGTACAAATAAATCTAAATAAAAGAAATATTTTAAATGTTGTGCAAATTGTATCAAAATCTATTGTGTTGTTTGGAACAACTAAGGGCGAATGCAGACTAGAGACTTTTGTTTTTGTTTATTGCTAAACGAATTATGTTATTAGTATCATCTGTACATCGGTCATCACTAGTATTCTATCGGTCATTCGCAAAGGCCGCGGTCGGCCTCCGTTATTATTTATATTTTATACACAGCACAATGGACGAGTATTTACATCGTCCTTAAGGCGAGGAACGCGCACACAGCGGGGCGTCCTGCGACCACTTCACTCGCATAAATTCGACATTTGTCACGGTATTAACACTGGAAAAAGGGTTTTTATCTTGTCGCCTTCGTATCCCGTAATCGGGACTATATGTATGATTACTTTTATGTTTTTTTAAGTCTTTTGTCATTCGCCGTGAAAAAACTGTTTGAATGTTTCACGTCTTTAAAAAGAATTGAATAAAATATAGTTCTGTTTAATCTGAAGCGACTTATATTCTGGTGCATTATAGCGTTTGTAAGAACTTTTTTTTTCTAGAACTGACTACGCTATTTACCTAGCAAGGCCTTAACAGCTTCACCGGACTACAGTTGTGGTGAATATACAAGAGTGGGAAATTAGTTTGTATTTCTATCATGGGTACATTCCTATGCGAGACGTTCAAAAGGATTATTTGAGATTTGTGCTCACTAAAACTCCATGATGTGCGTCTCGCACTTCAAACAAACTCTAAAGTCCCATCATAGTAAGAAGCAAATGGAGGACCTCTAAAACACGAAACAAGTGAGTTTCGCCCATCTCAGGTCTTCATATGAGTGTTACGATGGATATATCCAAGGTTGTCACCAATAAAACCATCTAAGACAACCAGAGAACGTATATATCTCTTTTTGTTGAACGCGAAAGAGGATTATTGTGTGGCGTTTATTCTTTCTCTCTTTATTTCCTTATTCACTAGCATAACTTACTTGTAGGATGAGAGGACGTAACAGAGTTTTTACCCGATTAGGCCTCCCACGGCAACGGCTCAAGCCTAGGTTCGATCCCTCGGTAGGGTGCCCTTGAGTGCGTTGCTTGCGCGATACGGTGACACACAAATAATTATACATCACTGCTACAACACTACACGATCACCTCAACACACGTGCACGCCTACACGCTTATACATGAAAGTGGAAGGATTTACTTTTTTCCCTTATCGAACTGAAAAAAATCTCAATTTTCCGATAATAATATATGGAGGAGTTGTTGAGGCGTGTATGCTTGGTACACATATACGTTTCAACAACTCATACATGTATGAATAGTTAGCTAGGTTAGCTAAGATAGGTTGCGATTTTGCATGCAACAGGCAACAGCCAAGCCGAGGTGTGCCGTGCACCCTTGAGCTGGTTGCCATAATAAAATCGTCTGAGTGCCTTAAGCGCTCGCCTTAGTAGTCCGGTGAAGCTGTTAAGACCTTGCTGGGTCAATAGCGTAGAGAAAACGTTAAGTACCATCTGCACAAAGCCAATCAAATTTCCACGCCGGCAAACAACGAACATAAATCGTAACGCAAACTGTATGTTATTATCTATCGAACAATAAAATAAATAGACGCGTACGAAAAAGGACAAAAAACCGGCGATTCGAGTGAAGACCGTTTGTTGTGCAAACTCTCGATTCGACGCGGTTAATGGGGCGGCGTAAACGCGGCGTCATTTACCCGCGCATGTGAATCCGGCTTAATGACGCGGAATTAACTTTTTTGATACATGTGAAAAAATCGAAATTCGAATATCGATTTATATCGTTTTTCTTTTTAATTTTTGAACAAACATAGACTAGCATGATGTAATTTTTTAAACTGCCAGTTTCATAAATCGTTATTCGCTTTATATTCACCGGCTTTTGCGTAAGTGAAGTCGTGCGTATTTAAGTGAGGTATTTAACTTTTGTTGAATTATAAAATGTAGGTTGAGATTATGATATTTCCGTTTTGGAGGTATTATGAAATGGCGGCGGTGCCTTTATGAATTATGATTAGTTACTTCCTGTTTTTTTTTCTTTATTACACGTGTAATTATCTATATTATACGTTTGGGCTAAACTACGAAATGGTTAAACTAATTTCTTACAACACTATTGCTGCGAAGTAGAGGTCTTTTGACAACCTTTTTTAGGACATATATCATAAAGCTTTTCCATAGATGCTGAGTATTATTATCAAAAATATAATAAAAAAAACGAATTTCTTATAATATATTATTGTACGTAGAAATATTATTAGTAAGGCACTAAGAAAGTTATCGATCTATTGGGACCCCGGACAGGATCGAGTATTGTTTGAAAGGAAAACAGGTTCCGACAGACACAGCGACGCCTGAGTTTACTGCCCTTTGACACTCCCTGCTTGCTTCTTACTATCAAACTGCATTCTTTGTGAACTCATCAAAATTTTTTTATTCAAAACCAAAATTTTGAACTGTTTACTGCTTATTTTACTCTATTTTTTCGTATCGGAAGCGAGTACCAAGCATTACAGTAAAGTGACCGGTATAAAAAAAATGCGTCTAATCATGGAAACGTGTAATACGTCTAAGTTTGGTAAGACATGACAGTTGTATCTAACTGCATCGCCACTCTTATATAGCAGGTGTAACAACCATTATAGTGGTATACCAAGACTTCCAGTACCATCCCCAAATAGAAAGTCTGTCACCAAGCCTCCTATACATTTGTTCCAGTAGCTCCGTCCGCGTGAAACCTAATGTAAAAAACGGTGACTAATAAATTTATCTAAATGTTTTTTTTTTTCGAAATGTCTACGCTATTGACCCAGCAAGGTCTTAACAGTTTCACCGGACTACTAAGGCGAGCGCTTAAGGCACTCAGCCGATTTTATTCCGGTAATAAGCTCAAGGATGCACGGCACACCTCGGCTTGGCTGATGCCTGTTGCATGCAAAATCGCGATCTATCTTAGCTAATCTAGCTAACTATTCATATATGTATGAGTTGTTGAAACGTATATGTGTACCAAGCATACACGCCTCAACAACTCCATATATTTATTATCGGAAAATTGAGAGTTTTTCAGTTCGATAAGGGAAAAAAAGTAAACCATTCTACTTTCATGTGTAAGCGTGTAAGCGTGCATGTGTGTGGGGGTGATCGTGTAGTGTTGTAGCGGTGATGTATATTTGTGTGTCACCGTATCGCGCAAGCAACGCACTCAAGGACTCCCTACCGAGGGATAGAACCTAGGCTTGAGCCGCTGCCGTAGGAGGCCTAATCGGGTTATTATCTACATGAATTAAATTCATTTACTTACCTACTTTTGCTCTCATACTTAAGCCGCGTTATCATTAAAATTATAAAAAAAATTGATAGACCTAACCGATTTTAATCAAACGAAGACGAAATGTTACTGGAAGATATGCTTTATAATTGTCTTTAAATGGTTTATCGTGAAAGTAGTATTTTAGCAGTGAATTGTATTCAAATAAACAGACAAAAATACAGACTTACTTGTACCAAGACACCTGCAACTTTTTTTAAAAAAAATTAAAAAGTACAGACAATACATTTACATTCTTAGTATATGTACCTATATATTAGATTAGCATATAAATAAGAATTTGTATATAAATCAAAACAATAACTTATGTATTGTTGTCAATCTGGTGTTCGTTGTTCTTGAGGTAAGTGAAGGCGGAATCGCCCCCATCCGTTGTGGTGATAGCGCTGTGTCATTTTTAATCAAATTTCTTAGCGTTATTTATCATCATGCCCTCGACGCTTTTAATATAAAAAAATACTTCCGTATTACAAGTAGCTTGAAAATATTTTAAACAAAATTTTGTGATGATGCGTTTATTTGTCGCTGTTTCAACAAAAACTACTCAACTCTATGAAAGTTTAAAATAAAATAACTTATACATCAGAATAATTTTGTAGTGGTAGAGCCAAGCTGGAGCTATTATTGTTTTCAACACGAATGGGTCGGCTCGTCCGGGGAAGCACCACCCTCTCACAGAAAACCGACGTGAAGTAACAATGCTTGCATTGTTGCGTTTCGTTTGGTCAGTGAGAGCCGGAGACCCACCTACCCTCCCCTTCCCCTTCCTCCTTCCCTTCCTGTCCCCCCCGCTCTCCTCCCAAACACAGGCTGGCAACGCACTTGTGACTCCCCTGGTGTTGCAAGTGTCTATGGACGGTGGTGATCACTTAACATCAGGTGACCCAGCTGTTCGTTTGCCCCTATGATATAAAAAAAAAAATGTTTTAATTGACCAACATTTAATGATAAGTATCAAGTAAGTTAAAATAATTCTGCCATCAGCGAGCTATGATCCTCTCATATGTTTAGGAGGTTTAGATGTTTATTTGTGTGATTCGGGTTTAGTTATTGAAAGAGACGTGTTGCTTTCTCGAAACTTTAATTGTAACTAACGTCATAGCGCACGGTACAGTAAATATCGATAAGTATACATATATACGTACATTGCATAAATCGGTTAAAATACGAAGATAATTTATTGGTAGGATGTAGTTAAAAAATATATGAGAAACTTTTCTGATGAATAACAAGTTTATGTTCATGTATATATTATTTATAGTATTTTCTAGCTTTTCTCGAAAAATTATGAGCTTGTCTGGATTTTATTTTTTATTACTATCCACCTGGACCGGCGAACGTTTGCCCGCTTTGATATTTAAAAAAAATATGTCAATAAATTATATACCTTCCTACTGAATCAACATACCCTAAAACCGCATGAAAATCTGTTTGGAATTGTTTGTGATATGTAATTAAGATTATTCCAAGACGAAGTTTTGAAAGTTACAGTCAGAATACTGACGTTTACAGTAATTTGGTGAAATGACTCGTGCTCCATCTATTGTTTTTACAGGGTACTTACTACATGTGTTTTGTTGGCAAATTTCAATATAATTTTTTTTCTGTATTTCATGAAATATTTATTCGGAAATGCATAGCAAATGAAAACAAGGGCATTAATTTTCATATTAGTTTCATGAATATACAAATAAAATACAAATATCACAATGTATTTGAAAAAATCTTTAAAGAAAATTTAAAAAGGTATGATTAATTTATATACAATTAACCCATTATATTGCACATTATCTGTAGGTAATTCTTAATAAGACTTCATCAATGTCATATGATAAAAACAAGATTAAAATGCATTTGAATTACATTTCAAACTGTCTCTTGTCTTTTCAAAACCTTTTAGATATTATAATGTCTAAAATACCATTGTTTTAGAACGTGAATTGACAAAAAATGTTTTTGGAACGAAGTTCCTCACGGCAGACTTGGAGGAGATAGGGATTTTGCTGCGCGACCGAACTTAAAAAAATGTGATAGTAAAACCGTAACGAAAAGTGCGTGGAATAAAACCGTTAAATGAGACGCACTGGCGCGACAGTCGTATACACAAGCGAGTAGTGTATAATACCTTTGTCTTTCTCTTTTCTAGGTAACGGCCAAGCCGAGGTGTGCCGAGCACCCTTGAGCTAGTTACCACAAACAAAATCGGCTCAGTGCCTTAAGCGCTCGCCTTAGTAGTCCGGTGAAGCTGTGAAGGCCAAAAAAATAAGGCCAATAGCGTAGTCAATTCGAAAAAAAAACCTTTCTCTTTCTCCTTTTTTGTAATTATTTCTATTTCTATGTAATTTTATGTTGTCAAACAAAATAAAGAGACATATTTTGTTATTTTAATTGATATTTTGAATTACGATTACATAAAATTGAACACGATTTTTTTTTTGCAAATTGTGTCGATTGTACATTAGCCGAAGGAACTTCGTTCCTACCTGGAGTCCCACGACACCACATTCTTTTTATAATTCTAGGATCGCAATACCAACTGACTTACCTTATTCGTTTTCTAAGAAAATTCCTTTGTAAATTGGTGTGCGACATTAACTTTGTGTATATTATAGTTGTAATATTAATTACTTGTTAACAATACACGAAAATGTGATTGGGCACATTTTTTAAAATAAATTTAAACTTTTTAAAATTACTGGCAACACTAAAATGACAGAAGTCTCATTTATGAGAAATCGTTTAAAGCCAGCTTAAAAATGAAAACAAAGAATGCGTTCAGAAAGAATGCGTTACAAAAATATGTAAAGGATTTAAAGATGCGTTCATACCTTAACAGGTGTACGAACCTTCTTGGTGTTGCCGCTTTTATTGACTTTCAAATCCGATACGTGACAACTGTCACATATATTACAGACGATTTGAATCTTTAAGTGTAGAATTTTAAGATTCATTTTTGATTGTCTTGATAGTTGGATTTGCGTCAGTCAGTGTTATCGAGATTCGATCCAAACCAAGCGTTACTCAATGAACTTTTTTTGCTGTCTACTTAATGCCATTTTGTTTTTATTTGTTGACTACACGTGTTTTTTCTATGACGCCGCGCGGCGCATTCCGTTTGATTAATATACGCATGTATATCGTATCCATATTGAGATAGATTTTATCTCATTAAAGTGGGTGTTTTGAACCCTATTAGACGGCTTTATTTGGGTTCTGTTTTTTGTTTTATTCCAAGATCGATAATTAAAAGTGTTCTGTATATATCATCTTGCCTTCTTATATCTCGTTCTTAAATTTACAGGGTGTTTAGGTTAGGTTCGTATACAAGTTATAGTTTCTTGGGGGCAACAAAACTAATGGTACCTAAGTATGCTTGCTGTATTGCTAAATAATAATCAGTGATAAATAAAGTGACTCCATATTAACAATACATTTAACATGAAAAATTGCAGAAGGAAGGAAAATTGTCTGTGACAGAATTAGCATTTTTTTTTTTCCAAATCTATGCTATTGACCCAGCAACGTCTTAACAGCTTCACCGGATTACTAAGGCGAGCGCTTAAGGCACTCAGCCGATTTTATTTTGGCAACCAGCTCAAGGGTGCACGGCACACCTCGGCTTGGCTGTTGCCTGTTGCATGCAAAATCGCGACCTATCTTAACTAACCTAGCTAACTATTCATATATGTATGAGTTGTTGAAACGTATATGTGTACCAAGCATACACGCCTCAACAACTCCTCCATATATTTATTATCGGAAAATTAAGAGTTTTTCAGTTCGATGAGGGAAAAAGTAAACCCTTCCACTTTCATGTGTAAGCGTGTAGGCGTGCACGTGTGTGGGGGTGATCGTGTAGTGTTGTACAGTGATGTATATTTGTGTGTCACCGTATCGCGCAAGCAACGCACTCAAGGGCTCCCTACCGAGGGATCGAATCTAGGCTTGAGCCACTGCCGTGGGAGGCCTAATCGGGTATCAGACAGAACTAGCAAAGTTTTGTGTCAAAGCTATTTATCATCATCATAGTAGGTAGTTTATTTTCTCCCATTATTGTTTCTTTTTTTTCGAAATGAAAACGCTGTTGATCTGGAATGGTCTTTATAGCTTCACCGAACTAGTCTTATTATTTCCAAATTATCACAATCTTTATCGGCTTTTGTACCAGCCTTGTGGAGCTTTTTCTCAATTCATCTTCCAACAGTTCATACGTCCTCTCTTGGTCAGAATTGCGTCAGACATCTGCGAAGTTTGTCATCAATGTGAGCAAATGACGGATTTAACGTAATTGTTAAAATAAAATTTGTCAATGAGTTTAGTCTTAAATATCTGGTTTTGGTTGTTCCATAAATTATGATCACTGCATGAGTGTACCTTTTTTAACTCATATAGGTCCTCATCCTTTTACGCTATACACTCTTACTCTATGCTATTTTGTCCCAGTTTCCGACAAAATTTGTTAGGTTTTGCCATTGGTTTCAGCTACTAATTTATTCTCGGTCAGCACTTGGTCAAAAATCTACTCAAATGATCCGCTCCACGCAATTTAATTGAATTATATTCATACCATTGTCATAATTCACGACTACATAAATCAACGTCCAAATTAAAAGCTGTATATAGACACAAATTTCCTTTGCTTCTTTGCATTCAATGTAGTTAAGCAGCCTTTTAACAATAATTCAATACTTTGAAACATCATCCATTAATTATAATAATAATAATAATAATAATTTATTGTCCAATAAGTTTTACAATAAATAATTTACAGAATTAGAATGTCACTGACGCTGCCAATTTAAGATCACGTTGACGTCTGTACTAGTCTTGAGACTGTATCACAGACGCCAGCGCAAACTAAACTGATAAATGAAGATATTTGGTAAATTGTTATGATTCATCATGACTCCTACTATGTGTGATTGTTGAGCATATGAGTGTGTGTATGTGAGTGTAAATAAAGGTGTGTGTTTCTAGGTGTATTGAGCATAAATGTGTGTGTGTGTGAATATAAGGGTGCATATTTATATAATGTTTGAATGGCTGCGAGAGAAAAACAACAGAGCGTAAAATAGTGCATATATATTGTTGAGTATCGGTTATACTGAATATTAGAAGATAATAAATCGATCAGTTTATTTATTATAAAAGGGTGTTAGGATATTTTCGGTGTCTTCGTAATTACATTGAAGAAGCCAGTCTTTTACTTTCTTTTTTACTACACGGATGGGGTTCGGATATATATTAAGATGAATATTCAGAAAATTATATATTATAATATATAATATAATAATTGTAATTATTTACTACACATAAGTATATTACACGGTTGATATGCTTATATAAAATATATTACCAAATACAAACAACAATGAACCTCGAATATCAAAGTCATCCACTCGAAATAAAAGGAATGATTGACGAAAAAGCGTTTTCAAATTAAAATACCAAATAAATATTACGATGTAATTACTAGCGGTGAATCCGAACAACCAATTTCGGGGTCGACAATTTATCTGACACACTAAACGTCGATTTAAATAACGTATCTTTCATCACGAACGCTGCAAAGTTATATAATACTGATTCAGAAAGTGTTCTGACAAAGATTGATCAAAGCGATACGGTTGAAGTAACGGTAAATGGAAACTTTGTCAGCGGAGTATACAAGAACAAGATTTTTTCTCTGTAAAAAGTAAGACCATTAAAACATAATGAGTGGACTGAGGAGTACCTCTTTTGTACGACCACGTGCCACTAACCGAATGCGGTCGACAAAGAAAACTAACTACCGTTCCTTTTTTAAATACAATAGTTAAAAATAATTGTACAATTATAATAGTTTTACACACTAGACATGCAAGTTTAATGGTGCTTCAAAATGTGTTTAAGAAATAATTGGAAGTCAAGATTTTTATTGATTAATAATTGCTCTCCGGAGTTTATAAAATTGTTTCGTAACCAACAACGAAGCCTCTAACTCATATTCAAATAGAATTACTTCACATTAACAATGTAGATAGGAGACAGATGAATGTATTACCAATAAGAATTAGCTGAATCCCGTCACAAACAAATTTGCGAACGTTCTACATTACTAAGGCAATGCCTTCGAACTGAGTTAGTTTCGATTAACCCAGTTGTCAAATACGTAATACCAAGATATCCAGCTTAGTTTAGCTTAGATAGAATTGCAGTGTTACGTCCAAGGTAACAAACCAAGCCGAAGTTCACCCACTTTAGCAACCTTGAGCTTGTTGCCAACGGTGAAGTACCTTAAACTCTCACCTTAGTAGTCCTATGAAGCTTTTTTTTTTTCGTAATGTCTATGCTATTGACCCAGCAATGTCTTAACAGCTTCACCGGACTACGTCCTATGAAGCTGTAAAGGCCCGTTAGGGCAATAATGTATTCAGTCCCGAAAAAAAACGTAATACATAGGAATAAAAATTGAATCACGAAATGTTCATACCCAAATATCAACATACATAACTACATCTTATTTTATAAAAATAGCAAGCTTATTTTTGTTATGGCTGAATATAAACTAAAAAATAAATAAGTCTGTCTGAAGTTTTATTCATATTTGATAAAAAATAAATTTTTATAATTTAAAAAGAAAACAATAATTTTGTAAGACATGAAAAAAGCGACATAAATGTGAATTATAATATTTAATATTTGTCATGAACATTTTCTAGTTATTTTCATACTGTTTATGTACAAGAAATATTTAAAAGTAATGTCTTGTACCATGTAATGCCCTTCAGTCATTTTAACACATATTTCTATAGCCAAATTAAATTCATATTGAATTGCTTTGTTATCTGACCACAATCGCGTAAGACAAGAGGAGCTAATGTTATAAAAGCAAAGGGTGTTATTCAATAGATAAACAATGATTTTCGACAAATCTTTATTTACTACCAAAGAAATAAATTTATAAACAATTTTGAACCTTATCATAGAGGGTTAAATAATGAAATCGCTATTAATGATAACAAAACAGTCGTAGATACAAATAAAAATATGTATGATTCGAGATATGGGATCAGTTAATTTTTCCAGACCAATGCTCAGCTTGAATAGTGTGAAACAGTTTCGTATAAGGGTCGCTTGAGTTTAGAGAATATTCTCACGGAATTTGTCAAACGTATACTAAGATGTTTTTTTTCAAATTTTAGAACAATAATCCTAAAATTTAATTAAATATATTTTATAACACAAAGGAGTTTAATGTTTTTATACGATATCTATACTAATATTATAAAGCTGAAGAGTTTGTTTGTTTGTTTGTTTGGTTGAACGCGCTAATCTCAAGAACTACCGTATAATAAAGTGTGCGTATATAATATTAAAATAAATACTTTTTGGTGAATACATACATATACCTGTGGTGCTACAAATATCAACATTTTTTTAATGCTGTCGATATGTCTGTTTGTTAATTTGTTCCGGGTAATCTCCGAAACGGCTGGACCTATTTGAACAGTTTTTTTTTTTAGAAATGACTACGCTATTGATCTAGCAAGGTCTTAACAGCTTCACCGGCCTACAAGTAATATTTGAACGGGAATTTTACGGGCAAATGAGTAACTAATTAGCTGTTTTATTTTAAGCTAGCGAGTTCAGCAGACGTTGCCCGCCCTGATAATGAGACAGACTATACCTAAACCTTGCCCAAGAATCATTTTATATATTAGTGAAAACGACGTAAAGATGCATTCTGTAATTTTTGATCTTGTCGCGAACAAACACATAGACAGACGTGGAACAGGACTTTGTTTTACACTATGTAGTGATGAACTATTATCTGTGCATTCGTCTGTGTGAATTTAAAAATATGTTGTTCACTGTAAACATGCGCTTGTGACGTGCACTGTACTGGACTCCAAGAATAAATATAATTGAAAGTCATATGTGTACATGTGATTAAAACTATAGCAAGGTATAATAATAACTTAATTATATCGACACTATGGACATATTATACCTATATAATAAAAGATTTAACACATATTGTTTCATAATGTTTAGCTTAATGTTTTCATTACTTTCTTATATAGTGTAAGTGAGCACTGAGGGTGATATATGGCAGTTTAAAGTTCCAGTTATGTGGCTGATGATAAATCCCATCCCATTCGATACACTATTAGTATTCACATATATAATGTACACGTTACCTGTTACAGTACATGATGTGCGTGTGATACTTACAAATATTTTTGAAAGAGTATTATTGTAATTTACACTAGATGTATGATCACAATTTCAAATTTATTTAATAAATTAAAAAAAAAACGCGTGCGAAGCCGCGGGTAACAGCTAATATATACATAAAGGAACTCACAATACCAAAACTGTCATAATTGGTAGTGTTTATGTAACAGGAGGCATTCACAAATTCACAGAAGCCGAAAGGGGGATTTTAAATAAATAAAACTCAGAATTTCTTTGCATGTACGTCCGTACAAAGAATGTTCAAGTGGCTGGACCAACCAGTAACGACAAAGGTGGCCAGGTTGTAAAGAAACTAAATATTATCACGAACAACTTGACTCGAGCGAAGGTTCCAGGCGTTCGAGTAAACAATAATTCAAAAGTACAAATGCCTCAATTGAACATTTACGATAAAAGGAGCCACGGATAGTTATTCTTTTAAATTAACCTCATTACGTTTTCATTTCTACATTCGAAACGACATCTGGATCGAGGTGAAGTTAAAATTAGTCACCCGGAGCGAAATTCTTTATTGTACAAATTCTGAGACAATTCCAGTTTCGCGAATACCTATGGGCACAATACTCCGGTAACAATAGGGTTATTGTCATAAAATAGCCAATAGGTACGTAAATGATGGGTTGCGAATGGCATTGTGCGAGCCGAAGTTTCAGCTATTATGATGGATTCTTTGTTCGATGATATCCTCGGGGAGACGCGAGACAACGTCCACAATAACACCGTAAAACGTATTTATAAACGTTATGATATGAATGGATAATATGCGAAATCATATGATCATATTGTTCTCATTGTGAATCGGACGGGGACGGTGAATCGAGGCCTTGAGTTTGTACAATTGCGAGATTAGACACTCGATTCGCGAGATGATGGCTCGGCGCCAGATGTTGACGTTGTTCCCATTTTGAGAACTATGGAGACCAATCATAATAATAGCCAACAAAATGTATGCTACGAAATATAATTATTCTTCAGTTTTTATAAATAATAATATGGGAAGAAATGATTTCTTTTTAAATTTATATCTATGCAATTGTAGATACAATTCATACATGTTAATGAAAATCAAAAATGTATACATTATTTAATCTAGACCATGAGAAAGCGCTTCTGGGCAGCTTTGGTTCGCACCGGTTCGAAAAACAACCCAGTTATCGAAAAGAACCCGCAAGAAACTCGATTTGGATACATGATACATATTTTTACAAACATACATATGTAGTTACGTTCGTTTTTGGCAGACGCATTAAGATTGGCAACATAGCTTCTAGACGTTAAAATACGCTTAACTTGATGCTTGAACTCATGTTAAACAAATATTATGTAATCAACATTTCAGTTTCTAGAGATTACTTTTTAAATTTAAATCGTCAATATTTGCATAACGTAAATTATTTCTGCTTTATATAAATCTTATTACTAACTGTCGTGGCTCATCAACCACCGAATAAAATGCCATTTAACAATACACGTAAGTTAGATAAAGGTCTAAAACGAAATCCTAAAACAGAGGTAAGTAAAATGCTACGGCCACAGCGTGCCGCTATTGTCATCTATACAATAAAAGATAAAAGAAAAAAATGTAAAAAAACGATTGTCGTTTTTCTGTTTGAACAATGACGCTTGTCACCGGCAGCCATCTTGGATTCTGGGACGCGTGAGCTGGGCAATTGAACGTATCGAGTTCTAAGAATAGATATAATTATGAGTTTACTGTACTTTCGCCTTTTGTATTAACTATGTTTATTATTATATTGTTATTGCTTATTGTAAATAATTTCACTATTATAATGATTGCCTTTTCTAACTTTGACTTAGAACAGAATATAGTACTGAGAAAGATTGAAGGTTTATGTAGCCACCTTTGCATAATTTTTGATGGTTGTGCCTGTTACCAACGAAATAATCTTTTTTATTATAATCATTTGAAATTGACGATTGACGTTCGATATACTAGATATATCTCTTAATCGTGAAATTGTTAAAATGTAAATAAAAAATCATCCTTATAGTTTATGAAAAACATCGAAACAGAACAATTTGTGACAGAACCTAAATAATTGGTTTGACTAGAGCGCAATGGCTTTTCAACTTCCGCCACTTAAAAAAAATAAAAGTTAGTATAAGTATTGCCTTTGATTAGTTTGTCCAACTGATCGATCTCCTTTAAAAGGTCCTATGGTATCGTTTACTCCTGGTGACTACTTGAGATTGAAGCAAATGTAATTTAATTGGTGATCACGGATTCAATGGTAAGCCACGCATCTATTATAAGTGACCAAAAATATATCGTTGATTAAACAAGCAACTTTTTAAGGCTTGAGGTCTAACAATTTAATCATAAACCAAGTTAGGTGAGGTAGAAAGCTAGACAATTTGTATCCGTCGGACTTATCACATATTATACTTCTATCCTAATGTTATAAAGCTGAAGAGTCTGTTTGCTTAAATGAGCTAATCTCAGGAACTCCTGGTCTGATTTGAAAAATTATTTCAGTTTTAAATGGCTCATTTATCGAGGAAGACTATGTCATGCTAAGATCAATAGAAGTGGAGCACCAATGAAGAATGTTTCAAAATCGCTTTTTTTTTCCTTTTGAGAGTTTCCACTTGGTGTCAACGTTAGCCAAAAGGAACTATTCCACGCAAACAAAGTCGCGGGCGGAAGCTAGTAGAACTATAAAGCGTACGTCGCTTCCGTCTCTATAGATAGATTTACGTGACTGTTAGTTTGTTCGACCGCAATGAATGCAAGTTGACATTTCCAAATCTAAAATACTTCTTTGTGTTATCTTCTTTATTACGAGAAATCAATCAGAAACCTATTACGCAGTTCGAATAACAATGAATGTATAATTCGATCTAACAGAAGTTCTCATACCTAAAATAACAGCTTTCATTGTGTCACCATATTGGATTCTTGGATTGCATGCACGGCCTTTTGTTACCCTTTTTTTTATTACGAAACTGCTTTTTTTTCTTTATAAACTACAAAGAGATTTGATACGTTGACGGATTTCTGTATGAATGGATTTTTGTGTTGTTTTTTTTTTTTTCTTAAATGACACCTGAATTTCTCATCCCTTTTAGGTGAAGGTAGTAAATTCTGATCAATGTTATTTCTTTTGTTGGCGGTGTGATTGTAGGTTACTTAGTCCGGATGAACGTTTTTTTGTACTTTTTTTTTATATTTACACTATACCTAGGCTTTTTGAGATCTATAGAAGCTGTAAGAGTATATATTTTGTAGGTGGTAGAGCCCCGCTGAAGCTATTTTTGGTTTCAGCATGAATGGGTCGGCTTCTCCGGGGTAGTACCACCCCTCTCACAGATAACCGACGTGAAATATAAGTGCTTGCATTATTGTGTTTCGTTCGGTCAGTGAGAGAGCCGGAGGCCCACGTCCCTTCCTCTCTCCTTCTTTCCCTTTCCTTCCCCTCCCCCTTCTCCCATATACAGGCTGGCAACGCACTTGCGACGTCCCTGATGTCGCTAGTGTCTATGGACGGTGGTGATCACTTAACATCACGTGACCCACCAGTTTGTTTGCCTTCTTTGATATAAAAAAAAATATCTAAAAAAATTACCACTCACAACGGTCACTTTAGAAGAATTGACTACAGTCAGTCTCTCCTTTCACTTTTAGTGCTAGCAGCTCAGTTATAGTATTGAACGCGTTTTCAAAATATAATGCCTATATTAGAAAGTATCCCATACTACAATACAGCTCAGAACCAAAGGTATGACAAATATGGTCACCATCTTGTTAGTTAATTGAAGTAATCACAAGAAACTTGTAATATTACCTATTCGACAGCGGCAGTAATAATTTACGAGAAGATTGGTTGCCAAAAAATATCTTGATTTTGTGTAGTACCTATTCAGTTTTTAATATATTAACTGAACAGAAACCCCGCCTTACTCAGCACGAGGTCTTCGATCCGCCCTATAGCGAGTACTGTGGGAATGTAGGGCGGTTCCTATCATGCTGAGATCCACACTTAAAAGAGTTTAAACGATACAAATAATTGCAGAAACTCTTCATTCACACGGGTTCGAAGTGGTGATGGGTTGGTGGGGACGCGTTAGACTAACTCGTGTATGAACTTCAATTTTAATAGTATTAAAGTGGAGCATTAAATGGCATTTAAAACGTTAAGGTATTTTTTGTTAATCATCTATATATAGGCTATATACAATTTTTAACCAAATGCCACCGCTAAGCAGAGCTTTGAAATTCTCTATATATATTATATAAACAAAAAGTATGTGGTCTCTAAAGCTTTGATTTTCTTCCGATAGTCACTTTTTTTCCCGAATTGACTACGCTATTGATCTGACTGTCCTTCACAGGTTCATTGGCCTGCTAAAACGAGCGCTTAAGGCAATTCGACGCTTGGCAACAAGTTCAAGGGTGCCAGAGTGGCCGAACCTCGGCTTGGACTGTTCCTTTTTTTTTCTCGAAATGGAAACGCTTTTGACCTGGAAAGGCCTTTAAAGCTTCACCGAACTATTGAGGCGAACGCTGAAGGCACTCAGCTGATTTCTGGACTGTTGCCTTGGATGCAACACTGAATATGTCTAAGCTAAACTAAGCTACCTAAGAATTAAGACCTAACTAAGATATTCTGTGACATTCGAGTGTACCGGCATGTGAGCCCCACGAATTCAAACGTGTATTTCGTCTCTGAAAACTACGCTGATATAAACTGGTGCAGTTCTACAGATACTCATTTGTCGATTACTGTAAAGGTTCTAAACTTGGTAGGCAGTAAAGAACGAATGTGTTTCTATATACTTACACTTTTACTTGCATAATTTACTTTACATAGAATTTAGTATTTGAGCACAATCTAACCTCGTATCAAATGACGAAGCGGTCTAAGATGGTAAACGCACTAAGCCTAAAGGAGACTGGCTGTTAAAGCTGAAACACACTAACATATGCTTGGTTATAGATTATTATGTTAAGTGTGGTAGACAAATCAAAATCAAAAATACTTTTATATAATTTAGGCCCTGCGAAGGCACCTATGAACTTTAAAGCTACTGTTTCGGAAAATAATCCAGTCATCCAGAAGAACCGGCAAGAAGCTCGATCTGGTTTGTCTTTTCACTATTAATTACCTTTACAAATATAAATAGTTTCATTCATTTTTGGTGTATGTACAGAGATTGGCGTCATTTTCAGACGTCACCATCGTCGACATAGTGATTCACCATATAATAGCCTCTAAAGATCAATACTTGCTTGAGATGGTGCCTGAACTCACTATCCGGCAAATCGGTAATCTGTTTTGGGACTTTCTTATAAAACCTAACACTATTACCTAAAAAACGTATATTGGTCTTAGTAACCCTGAAACATGGAATGACCAGTTGGTGATTGTTTCCAGTATTACAATTTACATCCAGCTTGACATAATGTTTGAACTCCCTATTCGGGAAATCGGTAATCTGTTTTGGGACTTTCTTATAAAACCTAACACTATTACCTAAAAAACGGATATTGGT
>JACEII010000008.1:18891292-18917115 GCA_014332785.1 Antheraea mylitta | reverse complement strand
ACTTTCTTATAAAACCTAACACTATTACCTAAAAAACGGATATTGGTCTTAGTGACCCTGAAACATGGAATGACCAATTGGTTATTGTTTCCAGTATTACAGTTTACATCCAGCTTGACATAATGTTTGAACTCCCTATCTGGGAAATCGGTAATCTGTTTTGGGACTTTCTTATAAAACCTAACATTATTACCTAAAAAACAGATATTGGTCTTAGTGAAACTGAAACATGGAACGACCAATTGGTTATTGTTTCCAGTAATACAATTTACATCCCGCTTGACATAGTGTTTGAACTCCCTATCCGGGAAATCGGTAATCTGTTTTGGGACTTTCTTATAAAACCTAATACTATTACCTAAAAAACGGATATTGGTCTTAGTGAGCCTCAAACATGGAATGACCAATTGGTTATTGTTTCCAGTATTTAAATTTACATCGGTCCCATATGCTTTCCCTATTCAATAAACTTACTAGTTATTTAATAAAACTCGGTATACACATACATTAATTAGGTATTCATTTTTTTTCTTCAAACCCTGTCGCTATTTAGTAACAATAAATTAAATTCTCATACGTCTGACATTGTCCGTAAAAGTTACTCGGGAGATTAGCCGCGGGGGGCGAACACCCTACTTCTTCCCCTTATTTTGCTTACATTCTACGTGGATTCCGTCAGTGGGCCGTACCATCACGCTGCGAAGATTAAGGACAAGCACGGACACATATTTATGGTATAATGCGAATGAAGTATGAGAAAAATGGGCGTAATTTTAAAACCTTTTAGTCATTGCTTAATTCATATAATTTTTATTTAATTTGTATTTTTCTCTTCCAAAATTATATACTGTTATTATTCCAGGGTTGTGGGAATTTGAAGTGATTAGATTACCCATAGATTTATTTGTTTCTCTTGCCCTTTTATTATTTACAGGTTAAATGATTCAATCAATTAATACCACAGATATTAAATTACTAGCTGTGTCCGCGACTCCGTTCGCGTGGAATCTAATATTAAAAACAGTAATTACTAAAAAATCTAAATGCATTAAGTCCATTTACTTATCCACTTTTCTTTCGTACTTAAGTTACGTTGCCATTAAAATTACAATAACTTTTCATAGAGTGACTTGATTTTAATGAAATCAAAACTAAATGTTACTTGAGGATATGCTTTATGATTTGAGTGAGGTTGGTTTTTTTATATCATATAGGCGTCAAACGAACAGAAGGGTCATCTGATTTTAAGTGATCACCGTCGTCCATAGACACTTGCAACACCAGGGGAGTCGCTAGTGCGTTGCCAGCCAGTGTTTGGGGGAAGGGGTAAGGGGGAGGGAAGGACGAAGGGGCGAGAGGATGGGACACAGACCTCCGGCGTTCTCACTGACCGGACAAAATACAACAATACAAGCACTGTTAATTCACGTCGGTTTTCGGGTGGTACTAACCCGGGCGAGCCGACCCTTTCATGCTGAAACCAGTAATAGCTTCAGCATGGCTCTATCACCTACGAGGTGGTGAGGTATTATCGTGAACGCAACACTTTAGTAGTGATATGTGTTCAAACAAAGAGACACTTGTAAAAATGATGGAAATGTATTTTACTACCTATTCCTAGACATTTGCAACATTTTTTTTTTCATAAAAATCTAAAAAGTACAGGCATGTTAAATATATTTCTTATTAAATGTATAGATTGGTTATAGACATAGTAACGGCCAATCAATTCCAAGTGAAGGTGCAAAGTAACATTCATTATCTATATATTAATACGTGAAGCAAAAACTTTGTACCCCTTTTTAAGGTAATTCTGTGAGCGTATGAACTTGAAATTTGGCATAGTTAAAGTTTATATGGCGGAGAAGTGCAGAAATTTATTTTATATAAAATTCATTAGAAGTACATTAGATTAATTAAAATATGCATTACTCACACTACTGCTTACATTTTATACAACATATACACACATGTAAATGAAAAAGACATTTTGACAGCCGTCAATAACGAACTTCACAAAAGGTTGCGAAGGAGTTTGATGTTGAGAAGGTGAAATAATTATTAATAAACTCTCCTTGGTTTTATCGGACGTCAAAATTTTTAGGTGACAGGAGTGCTTTTACTTGTGTCAAGGGTTGCTATAAATTTTTTTATTTTCGTAAAGTTATATTTACTTAGAATTTCAGAGCTTTACCGATTGTTTTTTGTTTCAAAGTTATAATTAATTCAATTCAATAGATTTTTTAATGTTAATATAATTACAGATCATGGAAAATGGCGAATAACTGAGTAGCTGCGATGAAAAGCTTTGACAAAACCCTAATACAGTACAAACTTTAAAATATCAATGAACAATGGTCGAATTTCGACCATAGGGCGCCCACTAATAATATTTAATTATGGAATTCTGAAATCCTTCCTTCTTCTTCAATCAAAATCAAAACTCCGATTCGTTGCCACCTTAAATAAAACACTTCAAAGTGTAATAAAGCTCGAAGCAACACTAGTAATCCCCCATAAAACCGTCAAACGGCACACTCAAAACGAAATTCCCATATATATAATAGGGCAAAAAATTAAATATATACACACAACAGAAATTCACCCATAAAATTAACATAAAGCATAATTAGTCGTATTATAATCTAGTTTCGCTCGGGGGTATTTCAATTCAAAGTGGACAAAATACATGACAATGTCCTATGTTGTTTACATTTTGTGCTTGAATATATAATTAATCTATGGGAAATTAAGACCGGTCTGTAATACAGTAAATCTTTGAAGATTCTTCCTCCTATAGGGTTGGTGTCGGACATAGTATCTGACATTTGACAATAGAAGTCACTATTTATACAGCGAGATGGTGTTTAATTAAAAACACGCAGTCATAACAGTTGCTTAGTGATGTATCTGCGTTGTCGATGAAGAATATAAACACATCTACGTAAAAACATAGCGTTATGGGGTATAAAAAATTGGAAATATTTACATCAAAGTAAATTTTTACATTTGGTTTTTGTTTATATTTACTGTTTTATATTATATATATTCCATCTTTTTGCCACAAATCATTTTTTCAGTCGTTCACTCAACGTTCATCGATTCGTTCAATTTTTTTTTGTTTTTTTTTTTTACGCTATTGACCCAGCAAGGTCTTAACAGCTTCACCGGACTACTAAGGCGAGCGCTTAAGGCACTCAGCCGATTTTATTTTGGCAACCAGCTCAAGGGTGCTCGGCACACCTCGGCTTGGCTGTTGCCTGTTGCATGCAAAATCGCGACCTATCTTAGCTAACCTAGCTAACTATTCATATATGTATGAGTTGTTGAAACGTATATGTGTACCAAGCATACATGATTCGTTCAATAAATAATTATAGAGATGGATAAGCGAAGAAAAATGTATAAAATTCATCGACATAAAACATATTGTTAAATGTCTATTTCAATGTATTTCTTTTAATATTTACAGTTGTACACTATTTACTATTCCATATTTTTTTCAGAAATTATTCGTCAGGTTGTTCACACACCATTCATTCATTCTTTAATGTTGGTACTTCTTGAGTACAAACATAGATAAATGAAAAAAAAAAATATTACAGAATATTTTTAATATATTGCATTGTATATCATAGGAGGCAAACGAACAGGTGGGTCACCTGATGTTAAGTGATCACCGCCGCTCATAGACACTAGAAACGCCTTGGGAGTCGCAAGTGCGTTGCCAGCCTGTTTAGGGCGAGGGGAGATGGGGATGGATGAGAGGAGGGAGAGCTGGGGCTCCGGTATTCTCAATAATCGAACGAAACGCAACAATGCAAGCACGTGTTACTTCACGTAGGTTTTCTTTGGATCGGGTGGTACCACTCCGCGCACGCCGACCTATTCATGCTGAAACCAGTAACAGCTTCAGCGTGACTCTACAACCTACAAATGTGTGCTTACTAATTCTTATATGTATGACTAGCTTAGTTAATTTAGCTTAGCAATATATGCGTTGTTACAACCGAGACAACATCCCAAGCCGTAGTTTGGTCACTTTCGCATCCTTGCACTTGTTACCCGCCTGCCACTTTATACTACGGTAAGCTGTAAAATCCCATCAAACCAATAATATATAGGCCAGTATTACTTTTTTATATAAACTTTTCAATAACCACATTGATAATTGGGAACATATGAATCCATTTAACATTAATGTGACCTCCAGACTACCTAGATTTCCAGTCTATTTGACCACAAAAGCTACAGAATCAATTTAGGATATTTCTCCATCATCCTCAGACTGTCACGACAATATAACGAACTTATTAAAAAAGATCACACGATAGATTAATGTAGTAATTCCCTATTTTCTATCAAATCTAAAATTAGTTTTTTTATTTCATTAATTTCTGCAGAATTTATTTTCCTTAATATTTAAATCATTATGCATCAAATTTTTTTTTTCTTCTCATTCTTTTTTTTTAATATTTTTTTCTTCTATTTTTATTATCTTTCGCATCGCATTTTATGTTGATAAATGCTCTAATCTAATTTAGTGACGTAAATAATTTTAAGTATTTGCATGTATGTTTTTAGCTTCTTATTCTATGTGACTGTTGTTGATTCTTTATGATAGATAAATAGCAGAGCTTTATGATAAACAAAAGGGCATATCAATATTTAAAATCGGCTGAGTGCCTTAAGCGCTCGCCTTAGTGTCCAGTCCGATGAAGCTGTTTAGGCCTTGCTAGGCCAATAGCGTGCTCAATTTGAAAAAAAAAAAACAATATGCAAGTAGGTATTCAGTTTTAGAGGTGGTAGAGCCACGCTAAAAGTATAACTGGTTTCAGCAGCAATGGGTTGGCTCGCTCGGGGTATTAGCACCCTCTCACAGAAAACCGACATGAAGTAACAGTGCTTGCATTGTTGCGTTTCCTCCGGCTAGTGAGAGCGCCAGAGGCCCAACTCCCTTCCTCTCCCCGCCCCTTCTCTCTCTTCTTTCCCCATTCCCTTTCCCTCATTCCACGAAAACACAGGCTGGCAATACAATTGCGACTCCCCTGGTGTTGCTAGTGTCTATGTACGGCGGTGCTCGCTTAACATCAGGTGACCAGCCTGTTCTTTTGCCACCTATATGATATAAAGTCAAATGTTAAAAGCCAAAAAAAAGAGTGGAGAAGGACAGCACAAAACAGCAAATAACAAACCTCAGTGCGCAATTCGTATGGATACGACACGCGTTCGCAAGCGAAGTGACGTCATAGTCCGTGTCCAAACAGCAAGTCTAAATCCTGAGTTATGTTCCGCGCCTCCCATCTACTACAATGGATAATCAATAACAATTTCAGGACGCAAACTCGAGGCTGATATGTGTCTCTTTGGTGTGTAATAAGCCGATTTCGTTTCACATGTATACAAGCGGCTATTCCTGGTTGTTTTTTAATACTTTATAGCTTTTAGCATTTGATCACAGTCTCATCCGATGTTAAAGATGGTATACACGTTAAATCTACTGCCGGAACACAGCAAATGATGCTTGTTGACAGATTTGTAATTTGAGTGCGGAAGCTAGCTAGACAAGCAGTCTTAGAAACCTACCATGTTATGCTTTCGTCACGATGTTTTCTTTCATTGAAAGCTATAATTTAGTTGCAAGGGTTTGAAATTACATCGATCCACACGATGTCCGTACGCGCTATAGACTAAGCTTTTATAATACACGTATTTGTTTTTACCCAGTATTTATGTCATTAATTTTGCTAACACACGCTAGATAGCGTTGTAGCGAATTAGCTTTTTTACTGTAGAACCTATCACAATGAGTATTGGTGTGTACAGACAACGCAACATGAAGATAAATTATTACGCATATGAGTTGTACTTGAAGTCGCGGATGTAAATAATTTGAGTATCATTGCTGAATGTCTGATTTTAATCTTTAAATGTGTGATTTAAACATATATATGCTCGAATGTATTCTAAATGCCTGTGTGACTTTCTATTGTAGTGTTCTAGTCATTACATCAAATGTACTTTTTTGGAATTAATCTAAGGCATGTCATATCTAAATACAAAAGCTATAAGTATACAGTCATATAGATAAATATATGTTAATGTATTTAATTAATATCGAAAACAGCAACAAAAAAAACTTAATATACGTTCATTGTACACGGAGGAATTTTATTGTTTTCATTTAAATTTTCGAGTCAATCATTTTTTTTTATTCCAAATGACTACGCTATTGACCCAGCAAGGTTTAACAGCTTCACCGGACTACTAAGGCGAGCGCTTAAAGCACTCAGTCGATTTAATTTTGGCAACCAGCTCAAGAGTGCACGGCACACCTCGGCTTGGCTGTTGCCTGTTGCATGCAAAATCGTGACCTATCTTAGCTAACCTAGCTTACTATTCATATATGTATGAGTTGTTGAAACGTATATGTGTACCAAGCATACACGCCTCAACAACTCCTCCATATATTTATTATCGGAAAATTGAGAGTTTTTCAGTTCGATAAGGGAAAAAAGTAAACTTTTCCACTTTCATGCGTAAGCGTGTGGGCGTGCACGTGTGTGGGGGTAATCGTGTAGTGTTGTAGCAGTGATGTATATTTGTGTGTCACCGTATCGCGCAAGCAACGCACTCAAGGGCTCCGTACCGAGGGATCGAACCTAGGCTTGAGCCGCTGTCGTAGGAGGCCTAATCGGGTGAGTCAATCAGTGTATTTTACCTATATGTTCTGTAAATTAACTGATATCTGCACTTTAGCTGTAACATACACAAAAAGCAATGCCCTTTTGAAACTTACTAGCGGTCAATCTGTCAGTGTTAGTACAGTTTTATTAAATTGGAACTATGGTAAATAGTCAATCTTGTATCTTGTCCCTGCGCTTTGAAACTCCACAGATCTTTATATGGAAGAATATTGCGCGTAGTTTCTGCGACCATTATAATTTTCAATTTTTAATTTATAGACATTGGGTGAGGTGCCTTGCACATCACAAACGCTACGCCACGCCACAGGGAATGCTGTAAATCAGGATTAGTGGACGAGGCCGCGGTCGTGCCTCGTTTGTGTATTATTTATAAACTAAATCCGCGACACGCTATCGAAACCTGTGTTGCCAATCGTACTGCGAACGATGGAACGTCTCGGATTCTGTACTACTCTATAATTCCCTCATTTCATGCAACGAGAACTTTAAAGTGATTAATATAGTTTTCATAGAGTTATTTATAATCAACTGGAATTTGAAAATATAAATTGAAGCGATGCCAGGGGTTATCTTGATGTTCTTCATCTAGATTTATCCTATTATAAGGTAGCAGCAGCAGTGATGTAACTATATCATCTAAGGACCGATGCAAATTAGATGGATGGGTCTTCAGTAAAAATCGTTACTTTGTAATTTCATTTCAATAAACCAACGAGGAAGTTAATTTTGAACTCGCGGCCACCTTTACAACTTTATAGTTACACTAATCAGCACATACGCTGTTTTCCTGATTTGCAGCCCTCACTACAGGTTATAGCTATGTATAAGCGATTTGGAAAGGACTATAGCCATGAATCTTATTATAATCCACCTCTTGAGAACTAAATTGGCATATTTTGTGTGCAAGTTGTTTATCTTTCTTGATATTATTGATAGAACACAGTGCACTGCTGTTTTACACAATTTACTTTTCATCTGAATACTACATAAGGCTTGAATTTTTGTGGTAGTCAACTTTAATGTGGCATTTAAGTGTATTTTTATGTGTCAGGTTAATAAGTTACCAGAATCAGTTGAAAATTCGTATCTTCATTATTTAAGCGTAACGTATTGGATTTGGACTACATCGCGATCTAACTAAATATAACACAGTAAATCGACAGTAAATAAATGCCATATAAAAGACGGGTATAAATTGCAGCTAATTCCGCTAAAAACATTTCCATTCTTTTCTACATTTCTCATATTGCTGAATTATAAATTGGCAACACAAAATCACGAGGTGAACGATCGTTCCAAAGGAATTTTTGTCATTTCCACGTTATCATATATCATAATCTCTTTACGCGTTATGCCCGTATGTATGACTATTTTAATTGAAAAAACTATCAAACAAGGTGATTTTCATTTGAGGTCAATCGAGTTTCATTCTTTTTCCTTTGGCTATAAAAGAAAGATACTAAACGTAGCTAATAGGTTTAACTTAAATGACAATGTGGTTTAAAATGGTATACATACGTGTCTGGTTCTTAAACGTAGCTGCAGGAGCACACCTATACGTTCTTGCCTAAATATTTCCAGTAATCAAGAAGGCTTGTATGGATGATTCAACATTTTATTCACATCGTGTTTAAAGTTAGTATTTCAGAAATCCCTATAATTTGTCAATAACAATTTTTTTTTCTTATTTTGTTTGGTGTCCAATCTTCTAGATTATTGTTGCCACTGTCGAATAAGTAATGATATTAAAGGTTCTTGTGATACTTTTAATGAACTTACAAGATAGACTTCCGTGTTAGAAACTTTTCAGGGAGTTTTTGTGGCATCTCAGAATTCATGCTTCTTGTTATTATTCTTTATGCATTTCACTTATGCACTATGACCGAATTATACTGGGGGTATATTATAATTATATGGGGGTGTAAGGAGTGTCGAATAACATCTTAAGACTTGAGTCACCCAAGCCAACCTCACCTGCACGTGGTGCACCCTGCTGATCAACGAACGAGGCAATGGCGAGAGCGGGGTGGTAGGATTTTACAGCCCGTCTGGGTCGCAACCACCATGCATATGGCGAAAAAGCCCGTCATAGTGACTCGCTTCTGCGCGTCGCGTTTCGGGATCAGCCTGTGCATATACAGTACCGGGTGACTTTCGTCATTATGGCCGGCATGACAGCGGCGACCGGCGATGGATAATCTGTCTCTCGGTGGTTGCCGATGCTTTTGGATTGTACTATGCTTAACATCAAGCTTAGTGCAGCCACTTTGTCGTGCTTCTATAAAAAAAAATACTTCGTAAATGCCACCAATATTACAAAATGTACAGTCAAATAACAGCCACAGATTATAAATAAAATATAAAAGTTACTATAGTGTACATATTACATATTACGAATTCGCCAAAAACTTTAATAACAAAAATATGTTGTAGGTATTATTGTTAATCGTTTAATAAGAATAAACATTTTAAATTTTCTATTTTCCAAATAATTTCAACGCAAAATAAAGAAAAAATATTTTCTCTTCATTATTAAATAATTAATTAAGTAATTCTTTATTTATAAGAAAAGCAAAATTGATATAGCCTCCGGAAAAAATTAACGTCACAAAGAAGGCATATGGTGTTAAAAATTCTGTATGAAAACGCTTGAAATATTTATTGTGTGCGTAAATTGCTGTACAAGCCTATTGTCCAGTGCTAAAGCCGAGACAGCTTTGGTGTAAGTTATAAGCGCAGAAAAAGCGGAGTGTATAGCGATTTTCTTTTTATCTATTTATACAGCGCGACTTCTCAATATAAATCTAAATCAATTATAAAAATACATAGGTGTTTAATATTTGACCATAATAAAACCTAAAGCAATAAAGGATCACAATAAAACCGCCATAAAGGCAATAACATCATTAAAAAATCGACTCTAAAATAGTGAATAGTTAATTCAAAATAAATAAAAAACACCCAATAGTTGCTCACAAATACGATTTTTCACCCAGACAATAAAATAAAATGAAAAGAAAGCAAAAAAAGGTGCGGACTAAGAGCCTGTAGAACAAAACAATTAGAAAAAGTTTTTACGACCTCATTGTTTAAGGAAAAACAAAACTGATATGCACTCAACATCGGGTGATTGATGCAAAAAAAAAGTAATGTAATAATCAGGCAAGCAATTAATTACATTGTGCTGCGCAGTCCCACCCGCTCCTCACCTCGACCTGCACCCTGCTTTCCTTTGTTTGACCGTGCGGCGTTTCCACTTTTTTTCTAACTGATTACGCTACTGACCTAACAATGTCTTAACAGCTTCACCGTACTAATTCGGCGTGCCGACGTATGATTAACCTTGCAAATCGCCCCTTTAATGTTGTTCATTGAACCTAGATGCGATTTTTTTACATTTAAAAGAGTCATTCCCATAACTTTAACTAAGGTCCTCTTTGTTATTTATTAGTATTCGTTTTAATATTATTATTTCATATGTTAAATATGACCATGAACTACCAAAGGATTGCAGGGTGTTAAACAGTAAACTACATGATCACCCCCACACACGTGCACACCTACACGCTTACACATGGAAGTGGAACGGTTTTATTTTTTTCCCTTATAGAACTGAAAAAACTCTAATTTTCCGATAAAAAATATATGGAGGGGTTGTTGAGGCGTATATGACTGGTACACATATGCGTCTCAACAACTCAAACATATATGAATAGTAAGTATAGGTTAGCTAAGATAGGTCGTGAGTTTGCATGTAACAGGCAACAGCTAAGCCGAGGTGTGCCGTGCACCTTTGAGCTAGTTGCCCAAATCAAATTAGCTGAGTGACTTAAGCGGTCGCCTTAGTAGTTCGGTGAAGCTGTTAAGACCTTGCTAGGTCAATAGTGTAGTCAGTTCGAAAAAAAAAGAAAAACAGTAAACAGTCATCTCGTTTATGTTGCAAATTTAAATGTTCACAATGAAAGTATCTCGATTATATTATTGCTAAAGCGTTAATCGAGCCCTTTTTATTTCATACAAAAATGCTAATAAGATAAAATTAATTGGACATTTATTTAAATCCTAACCAAAGTATTAAATCACAAAAAGATCTATTTTAATCTGACTGCCAGTTAGTTATATACATAGTTTATGGCTCTCAAATAATTTTTTGAACTTTAAAACCTATAAATTTAATTATCTTATGACTTGCAGCGTTACGTAAGACGTACCCCGCAGCACTACATATGTCAGACCATTATCATTTCGTATGATGCTTTCCTGACGAACAAAAGCATTTCGAATAAGTTTCTGTACTAATTGTTTATAGTTATGTTAATTCAGTCCTTTGGTAATAATTCATATTATATTATAACAAAAGCCGTTTATACTCTTAATTTTTATGAATAATAATATTTGCTTATTCATTTAAAATTTTTGCCTTTTCATGAGTCACAATGCAAAGGTAAAAATTCAGTGCAAGGAATTATGAATTACCTCCTTCATTTAATTCAAATTCTAGATATGATATCAAAAGAAATTATACGTTATAAGATACCAAAGTGTCTATAAATTTTGTATTGTTACATAAAAATATTAAAATAACACTTAATATACTAATTAAAAATAATTTGCTCTGAAGACGTTGCTTGGTATTCTTGCGATAGCAAATTGTGGGGATCATTTTCCTCTAGTTGCATTTGATTACGCCTTACCAAAAAACAATACAACAACTAAATTACAATTTGCAATATTTAACCGTGGAGGACAATATAAGGTTTCAAGCGATTTATAACATGGGTCTTCATGAATCACTGACAAGTTGCACAAGCATGACTAAACTTGACCTTTCCAGTCCACTCAGTTAATGGTTTCGTCGATGGCGCATAGATGTTAATCCTGATAAGAGCGCCGCGATATTTTTTTATTCTAGGCAGCCTTCTAACAAACTGAAGGCCATCAAGTTATACTGAATCAAAATTCCTTGGGCCACTGAGGTCAAATATCTTGGAGTTATACAGTCGCCTCATGTTCGAGTCACATGTCGATAGAATGTGAAATAAGGTCTTGGGTTTCCTGCATTTGTTAGTTTGTCATAGGAGTAAAATGTCCCTCAGACACTAGCGCATATTGTATAAATCCGCCTTATTCTGACATATAGTTGTCCTGATTTCGCACAGATGTCAAAGCGATGCTTTAGTAAGTAGCAGATTCTTCAAAACATTTGAAACAAACAAAAATCTTTTAGACATTACTGTTAAGTTCTGTTAAGTCCCAAAGCACATTATCGATTAGCCGCATGGCATCTAAGTTTAAGCACCATGTCAAGCTGATTTTATACTGTAGAACATTGAACAATAACGATGTTTGGAAATGGCACCTGTACACATGCTAAAATAATGTACACGATTGTTTATAAATTGCTTTTTTAAAACGTAAATTAATTAAAGTGTTTCGGTTTTCATTGAAATATAAATGAACGCGACTTTCTCTCTCTCAATGAATTCACAAACAAAGCGCAAGTTTTAAAACTTCTAACAAATCAATTTCCTCTTTATTATTTCATTCGCAAAGTTGAACGTTTACACTTTACTAAACGCAAATCTTTAAGAATCGGCAGTAGTCGACTGTGGGACTACCCATTGTGGAACGAATGTCCAACAATTGCACCCACGCGGAACATATTTTGCGCATATCTGCCCCCATTTTGTCCCATTCGGCGTCCGAGAGGAAGGTTTCGCATGAATCGTCGCATTGTGGTGTGACAAGTAGTATCGGAAAAATATACCACCCTGTAACTGGTACTAATTTGTACAGGGAAGCATTCAGATATTCATACTATTTTAATTAATAAGGATAACATTTCAATTGTCTCTTATAGATTAGTTTACGTCAAATGGGTGACTTCTATATTATTACTATTGTTTTATTGCTAATTAGCCTCTGCCCGCGACTTCGTTCGTGTAGAATAGTTACCTTGAGCTAATGCTAACATGCAGCGGAAGCTCTCAACAAGAAATAAAATACCAATTTAAAATATTTTTCATTGGTACTCCGCTCCTATCTTAGCGTGATGATATATTGCTTATAACCATCCTCAGTAAATGAGCTATATATATGCTTTTTTGTTTGGTTTAAATTTATTGATATTTTGGTGGATATACGTCACTTTTTTCAATTTTCTAAGGTTACTTCTATTGAATTCCCTTAGATAATTTTCATTTCACCCTGTTTTTTATTTATATATTATTAGTTACCAAAATCTCTGAAAAGTTACTGAAAAGTAGAAGTTTATACGCCTATTATATTTTTATGTGTTATATAGAATTATAGATATAGTCATACATAGTTAAATCTCTTATATTTTATTATAAATTACTTTTATTTTAATTAATTCGAATACCATTGTATCCGGTTCATTAAAAAATACTCCACGAAAAAGTAGATGTGGCAACTTTAATGACGATCGGTCAAACAGTGATAGAGTTTAAAAATCACTGAAGTATACAGACTTACATTTAATTAATATTGATCTAAATTACAAAAAAAACTAATTATACCATTTATGTAAAATTTTATAACTGTATACACTTATATATTTTTTAATATAAATAATAATATTCCAAATACGTCCCCGTACATCAAGGTGCAACCCGTTGCAAAAACAGTCAGAAATTGTCCAAAAATTTCTAAACGTGATCGAGACCATTGTCCGCGCACACCCGCCACAATGGCAACACAATGCGCCCATCCTTAGCTACTCTTTTATTCGCAACAATACTACTTTGCTCTTTGACAATGCTGGCTAATTCGGCACCAAAACGTCAAATAAAACAAAATAATTCGAATATCGAATGGAACTTCGCGTAAAAATTTTTAAATTTAGAATCGTAGTTTATGACAACTGGTAGTTACTGCGTTCCAGTTATGCGAGCGACGGCATCTAGTATGTTTGGCATTATATCATTGTTGTCATTGCCTATTGTTGATTGTTCACATGATATTGTTGGTTCGATCTATGCGAACATTTTAATATTATGAAATTATAAATGTCTTTCGTGTATTGACTCGCACAAGAAATATGCGGAGCAGAATATATTGTAAAATCGTATCCGTTCTTGTAACAATCAGTATATACCCAAAGTGAGATGGTATTTGTATCAGGCTTAATAGTTAACACATGTGTCTGTGACCAGGATGACTGTCACAGTTACTTTCCTATGGCTTATCACGTTTCAGAAAGTTTACTCAGCTATTGAAAAGCATTACACTGTAATTGCTTTGGCATAAAAATGTTATAGCTCAATGATTCTTCTGTTATTTAATTCTCTTTGCAATAAAATATACATATCTTTTACATTCATTACAAAGTAGAATAATTATATATTTTAAGAAGAAACTAGTACATTTGAATAACATCAACAAAAGGGCCTCGATGTAAAATGCCTTTTTAAAAACAACTGTTCTAAGCCTTCCCATGCTTATGCTCTAAATTCATCCTGTCAATGAAATTTTATAACTTATTACCATATATTTAAAACTTAATTTGATTTCGCGACCCAAATTCACTCCCTTTCCCAAATTCGTCGTTGACGGATACATCAAGAATGACTACATTTTTTTTATAAAGGTCTAAGAAGTACACACACGTAAAATTTACATTCTTATTATATTATATAACTAGCCTCTGCCCGCGACTTCGCTCGCGTGGAATAAACACACTATCACTAACACGGAGCAGTTTTCAAAAGGAAAAAACATCCCGATTTTGAAACATTTTTCATCTGTGCTCCGCTCCTATTGATCTTGGCGTGATGATATATAGCCTATAACCATTCCCGATGAATGACCTATATAACACTGAAAGAATTATTCAAATCGGAGCAGTAGTTCCTGAGATTACCCCATACAACGTCACAACATCACAACGTCACAAACTCACAAACTTTACCTCTTTATAATATTAGTACAGATTTTTGAGAGACGTAGGAAAACTGTAATTATTATTGGTTACAAAGAAGAAATTAAGCATTTCACTATATAAATTTTATTGTATATTACAATTCTAATTAATTTATAACTGAGCCGACTTCACACATGTCACTGTTCCACCCGCGCGTAAAATTTATTGCAATCTGAAACTGTCCCCTGTTTCTTTCAAATATCTCCATATATCAGGCTAACAAACAACGAAAACTATAGCACGATACGATACATCCGGTCCTATAGAATATTCTTAGTAAATCCACGCATAATATTGGTCACATAGAGATTCCATTGAAATGTATTAATTACGTATACGAGTTACTTTGTTTAATATAGAGTTTCACCGATTCAAACATAGTCTAAGTTGTATTCTCTATCTGAAGATGTATGTAATAGGTCGGTTTTAATATAGATTGTTAATAAGCTATCTAAAGTTGCTAGAGCATTAGAGAGTTGGGATTGTTCAAGTATTATGTGACTAGAAATTTTGTAATTGCTGACCGCCCTCTCTCTCTGGTCAGCAAAAGTAAGCAATTCTTTTAACGCCTCCCAAGCTTACTTAAAACATTTATAGAAATATTTTGAAATCAGTAAATACTTAAGATGTGACCTACTCAACAATGGCGTTAATAATTTACTAGAAAATTAGTTGCCAAAGATTAGGCCAAAAAAGTAGGTTCTTTATATCATAGGAGGCAAAGGAATAGGCGGGTCACCTGGTTTAAGTGATCACCACCGTTCATAGATACTAGCAACACCAGGGGAGTCGCAAGTGTGTTGCCAGTCTGTGTTTGGGGGGATGGGGGAATAGAGGAAGGGGGATGGGTGAGGAGGCGAGGTGAGTCTCCTGCACTGTCACTGAGCGAACTAAACGCAATATTGCAAGCACTGTTACTTCACGTCGGTTCTTCTGTGAGAGAATGGTACTGCTATAGGCCAGCCGATCACTGAAACCAGTAATAACTTCAGCGTGGTTGTACCACTTCACAATAATTGTAATAGCAAAAAGATACGAAATGTATGCATTAATTAAAAGAAAATAAGAAATGGGATGGAAAATACATTATTGTACAAGGCATCGAATCTTCGACTCTTCGTGCTCAAGGTAATAATATAATTGATTACGATAAACAGTCGCTTTTCAATGGCTTTATTGCCATCGTCGCCACTTCCGCTCGATTCGCAGCTGTATATTATAAATTGTCACGTGTACCGGATGTCACGTGGTTATCGTTTGTGATGAACTGTTCAAAGCCTTTATACAATTATAATTATCCCGTAAAAACGATTCTAATTAAGAATAATAAGAAATATACCTTTCAACACAATTCTTTAAATCTTTCTAGATTCCACAACCTCAACTGATGTTAAATGACTATGTGGGTTAAGGCGATAAACTAACTAATCCTAAAGGCATTAAGTCTCAAAAACAGCTGCCGGCTCACACCGACAGGTGGTTTGGTGACAAATTTTAAACTTAAAAGTGGTAGCTAGCTAGGCGGTCCTTGAAAAAGACCTACCAACCTTCGTAATAATCTGCAGAAATCCAAGTAAGTAAATGCATTATTAACTGTAGCTTTATTTCAGAGTAGATTGCTTCCCTGAAGACCACGCCAAATCATGATGCGTTAGAGATTTTAAGCAAGGGGGAATAAACAATTCTTTATTTTCTTACAACATTTTGTTTGACCTATAAAATAGTTAATAGTCCAAGTAGCGTGCGTTCACGAACCAATTCTATAGGACAGCAGTTCTAAGAACAACTATACTAGGTCTACTGCTCTTAAGAACTTTTTTGGAACGCTCCTTGTAACAGTATATGTCGAATATGACGAAAACACAGCAGTGTGAGCACTGCTGCTTATGGAAATACATTGATGAAAAAGTGGTGTTTCATAAAATAGTGACAAAAAGAAAGACATTTTGATCAAAAACAAAATTAAAGTTATCTGGAGTGATCACTATACGCTATAGTAGCCTGTAAACGATTTGAATTGGAATAGAGAACTTCTTGGGACCTTACCATAGATTAATTGCTAGCATTGAAGTTTGCAATAGAGCAATCAGATAAAAAGATCTGGCAAAGAGTTTCATTAACGTAACAAACATTTTCAGTGCGTTCACAGCTTCTGGCTGAACTTAACATAGGACCATTGACTTGGTCTTAATAAGTCAACATCTTAGAAGTTAATTTCAAGAAGCAGTATCTTTCTCCATAGCTAACAAAATCTATGGGATAATTAATTTTTTGTTGGGGAGACAATCACACAACATATGAAATTGCTATCCCACGAGCGTATAATTGGACGCAGCGGGTACCGACTAATCCTGGATTCAATTCCCGGGCATCGTTGTCATCTCGTGTGCTACTATTGTGTTCGGTTTAATCAATTAATTTTATCGTACCGGATGATACGCGCGACTTACTGCAAATAGAAATGTCTTTTTGTTCGTTGGTACTCGTGTAGGTTGGGTATTCTCTGATCTGGATGATCTGAATGCAGTTAGTTGGGCTTTCGGAATAATATAATGAGACTTTACGAATTTTTTTATTCTTTTTTTTTATTGTAGCACGGCAAAGTGACTGCACTATGCCTGATGGTAAGCACAGTACAATCCAAAAATAATAGCGACCACCGATTAATACACTATCCATCGCCGGTCGCCACTATCATGCCGACCTATTCGTTTATTGTACGAGTAGTTAGGAGATAGCTGAGATCGTCCAGAAATATGGACAAACTCGAAATAGTTGCAATTTTCTATAAATTACATTGATAGCAAAATACATTAGGTATTACTTAGGTAGAGCCACGCTGAAGCTATTACGGGTTTCAGCATGAATGGGTCGGCTCGCCCAGGACAGTACCACCCTCTCACAGAAAACTGACGTGAAGTAGCAGTGTTTGCATTGTTGCGATTCGTTCGGTCAATGAGAGCGCCGGAGGTCCACATCCTGCTCCCCCTCAATGAAAACCAAGAAATTTTAGTTTTTTAAAATTCATTTAATTATAATTTTTACTAGTGGGCACGGCAGAGGTTATCGCGCCCTAATAGTAAAAAAACCTTAACAAAATATTTATTTCCCATGAATCACTTTATCTATTGGTGAAAACTGCATGAAAATCTGTTCAGTATTTTTTGATTTTATCGCGAACAGATAGATAGAGGACTTTGTTTTGTAATATGTAATATCGCTTACAATAGTTGAAAAATGTCAAGATTTAGATGTATTTATCGATAAGCTAAAATACTCAGCATTAAAGAGATAAAAGTGATACATGTTTAAAGTATTTACTTGATTGTGCGTAATAGTAATTTAATGTTAAGAACATTAAATCAATTAATACTATTTTGCACTTCGATCTTAACGCCACAAGGCATTTTCTTCCAGCTAAGCCGCCGTAATATTATCAAACATAAAAGGTTTATAGTTTGTAGAGATATAGAAAAAGCAATATAAAATGAAAAAAAAAAAACAATCTTCTATATAAATAATAATAAATTGACAAAAGTATATACTTAAGCACATCACGTCAAAATGGCTGGTCTTGTTCGGTTAAGTTTGTAGTCTAATGGTTTTAAGAAGATAACTGTTTGAAAAATCGCCTGAAAAGTACTTACGTGTTGATGTTCAAAATTCTCCATTTCAAATATTACCCGATTAGGTCTCCCACGGCAGCGGCTCAAGCCTAGGTTCGATCCCTCGGTAGGGAGCCCTTGAGTACGTTGCTTGCGCGATACGGTGACACACAAATATACATCACTGCTACAACACTACACGATCACCCCCACACACGAGCACGCTTACACGCTTACACATGAAAGTGGAAGGGTTTACTTTTTTCCCTCAACGAACTGAAAAACTCTTAATTTTCCGATAATAAATATATGGAGGAGTTGTTGAGGCGTGTATGCTTGGTGCACATATACGTTTCAACAAGTCATACATATATGAATAGTTAGCTAGGTTAGCTGAGATAAGTCGCGATTTTGTATACAACAGGCAACAGCCAAGCCGAGGTGTGCCGTGCACCCTTGAGCTGGTTGCCATAATGAAATCGGCTGAGTGCCTTAAGCGCTCGCCTTAGTAGTCTGGTGAAGCTGTTAAGACCTTGCTGGGTCAATAGCGTAGATATTTCGAAAAAAAAAAAATCCATTTCAAAAATAAATGACACAAAAGAAAGAAGAGTATTTTTAGAAATGTTCACAAAGTTAACAGACTGACATATAGTTGTTATATTATCTTATTACTAGCGGGCACAGCGGACGTTATCATATTTTATCAAGCTCTACAACTTTTCTCTAGAACTCAATCACATCACACATCTCTCATCGTTAAGGCAGCGTTCGTAAAAAACGTTTTCGTCCGACCATTTTTTCCCCGACTTACTTTGCAAATCCGACTACCACAGAAAAGTCTTTTCATTTTCCAGGTTAATATACAGCCTATATCACTCAGAAATATCGCTTTCTATTGGTAAAAGAATTTTCAAAATTGCTTTAGTGGATACAGATATTACCCCCTACAACCTTACGAACTCACAAATTTTACCTCTTTATTATATTAGTATGGATAATGGCTAAATATGGAATGAAAATTTGATTTCATGTATTTCTTTACAACATCCGTGCAAACCCGAGGCGAACAACTAGTGAAATATAAAATATAATAACAACAATATAATTGTGAATTTATTTGAATTAATATTTTTCAAAATCACAATAGGATCTTCTATTTACAAAGCTTTGCAAACTGTTGTAATAAGTAACCTATATTGAAAACTTTTGCTACTCATTCCGTTCAATAGTACAAAATGGTCTGTTCAGCCCATTCACTCGTTGAAAGTCGGTAAATCAAAGTGAAAACAGAAATGCGAAGTTCCTTAATCCTACACTATACAAAAGTGATAATTTACACTTAAATACACAATGAAATGGATTGGGAGAAAATAATCTTTGAAAGTAATAACAAATAAGTAGGATGGTGCCCTTCTGTCTGTTGGAGGTTGAATGAATGTTTTTTTTTCGATCTAACCACGCCATTGGCCTAGCAAGGCTTTGACAGATTCACCGAACTACATGAATGAATGCAGAAACAAGCATACGCAAAAGAATATAGTAGATTAAAACAAAAAAACATTTGCTACATTCAAATACTTTCACGTGTTTTTCTCCTTCCAACACATGTTGTTTGGTTGTATTTCTGTGCACATTTGAAAAACTTTTTTAAAGTTTAAACGAAAGTTATGGAGTTGGCTATAGACAGTTTTAAATTCGATTGACGATTTAAAATCGTGTGATCTGTAAACCTATAGTCCGGTAAAGCTGTTAAGACCTTGCTATATCAATAGCGTAGTCAGTTCGAGGAAAAAAAAATCTGTAAACCTATTTGCTAATTGATAACGTAAAAATAAAATAGTATTATTCATTATAAAGTAAAAAATAATAAGTACAAATTCAAGTTACACGTAAAAAAGCTACTATACTTTTTATCAACTCTCTTGAAAAAATAAAGTTAAAAAACCTATCTCCAAAAAAAAATATTTTTGACTCCTGTGGTTTCATTGTACATTTAAACGGAAGTGCTGAAGAAACATTTTACACGTCGCTCAATTACGCCACAGAAACTGTAAATATCGGACAATTAGTTGTATAAAGTAGGTTTATTCAAGAAACTTAACAATGATATCTGCTTTTTAATAACTTTGGTTTTGTAATAAGTTTTCACTAAAACGATATGAAAGTATATATTCTTTTTATAATTTTCATCTCTCTGTTGTCTCTAATGTCCGAAACAATTGCACCGATTCTTACGGGACAGTCACTGGCAGATAGTACTATAGAAAAAATGCCTTCAGCGCAAATAAAATAAATAAGCAGTGTTCCAATATCGTATGCGCACAACGCTCAAATTTACACTGAACAACATTTTTTTTTAATTCGCGGGTAATAGTTAGTAGGTAAATTACGCATGTAAATACTATATATATCACTGTATATACTTTAGGAAAATCAACAGTTTTATGGAATTGAATTGGCAAAAATGTTGCTAACAAAACCAAAAAGGTATCGTTGAATTCTATTATCATACTCCTAAATCTTTCTATTTAACGCAAACTTTAGTGATTTTCTGATTCATTCATAGTATACTTATGAATGGTTAAGTCCACAAATGTTGACCGCGTATTGACAAATTTCCGTTCGTGAATGATTATTTGAAGGTTTGTGTAGGCTCGTAATCCTTACATTGCGGCATTTGCCAGTTCATTCATATGTGACTGGTCACCTCAAGGATTACATGTACTAAATAATGAAATTTTATATCTATTACATATTTGTGTAAATATAACAAATCATTTGAAAAATTCTTATGAGGATCTATGGTATATAGAATTACTAAATTTATAAGTGATCTATTAATAAATTCTAAAAAATTCTTTGGTTTCTTTCTTTCTTTAGTTTGGTAGGAGTTATATGTAAGTTTATACTAATCTGCTGTTAAAGACTAAGATTACAAATTGAGAGGGGACTGGCGCTCATTTGTAGCTACCGGAACACACAAACAAGTGCTTGATTTTCTTTTTTTTCCTCGAACTGACTACGCTATTGACTAGGCAAGGTCTAACAGCTTCATCGGACTACTAAGACGAGCGCTTAGGGCACTCAGCTGATTTTATTTGACAACTAGCTCATGGGTGCACGGCACACCTCGGCTTGGGATGTTGTCTGATACGTGCAATTCGCGACCTTATCAGTTCTAACCTAAGCTATTCATACATATATGAGTTGTTGCAACATATATGTGTACCAAGCATACATACCTCAACAACTTTTATATATATTTCGTATCGGATAATTTTATAAACTATTTCAGTTCGATAAGGGAAAGAAACAAAACTCTTCCGCTTTCATGTGTAAGCATGTATACGTGCACGTATGTGGAGGCGATATCTATACTAATATATAAAGCTGAAGAGTTTGTTTGTTTGTTTGTTTGGTTGAACGCTATGATCTCAAGAACTATATATATATATAGGCTACATATCATCACGTTAAAACCAAAAGGAGCTGAGCACTAATGAAGAATGTCTCAAAATCGAGCTACTTTGGAAGCTTCCGCTGCGTGTTAATGTCAGTATTATACGCGTTGCCATGGTAACGCGATAACATTCTATTAAAATATTTTCATGGTTTATTTTGTATTCCTATTCAAAACGTTTATTCTACGTTAGTTTTGTTTTCGATTTTTAATTATAGGTGTTACGTTTATATCGCAAACATTTCTTAGGTTTATTTTGTGTTGTTATTCAGAAAGTTTAGTAGTAATAATATTCGTCCAATAATACAGTCGAAGGAATTAATCTATACAGCCAATTCTGAAGTTGTCAATATAGTTAGTTTTCTTCTATGTCCAAGTTAATGTAAAGGTATAAGCGCCGAATCCTCTACATAATATAACGTAATTTTTTATTTTCTTAATCTTCAAGACCATAGAATTAATGCTTCATGGTTTTATTTTTCATTCATTTCACTTATGCAAAATAAACGAACGATATTATATAATACGCAACCAATTTCTACACGATATAGAATCATGTAACACAATATTATGAAAATAATATAAAATCCACTACCTGACAGACTGAAATCCCGCCAAACACTCTTAAAAAACTCTATTCTACATTAGTTTTGTTGCCAATTTTTTATTTGTGATATATGTATTATAAAAGTAAAGTGAGTGTAATTTATATTAAAATAAATTATTTTTGGTGAATAAAATCTGTGATGCTACAAACATGATTTTTTTTTTAACTCTGTCGATATGTCTGTTTTTTTTATTTGTTCCGGGTAATCTCCGAAACGGACCTATTTGAATGTTTTTTTTTCTTCTTAGAAATGACTACGCTTAACAGCTTCACCGGACTACAAGTAATATTTGAACGGGAATTCTACGGGCAAATAAGTAACTAATTAGCTGTTTTATTTAATATTGTTCGATAATGTGTAGCTTCATATTTTCATTATTTTCTTATATAGTGTGTGCACTGAGGGTGATATATAGTTTAAAATTCCAGTTTTGTGGCTGATCATAATCCCATCCCATGCAATACATTATTAGTATTCATGTGCGTGTGATACATATATTTTTGAAATAGTATAATTGTAATTTACACTAGATGTGTAATCACAATTTTAAATTTATTTAATATATTAAAAAAAATGCGTGCGAAGCCGCGGGTAACAGCTAGTGTGTAATATTGTTGCAGTCATGTAAGATTTTGTGTGAGTGTATCGCGTGAGCAGCGCACTCAAGAGCTCCACGCCGAGGGAATGGACCTAAGCTTGAGCCGCTGCCGAGGGAGGCCTAATTAGCTTAGGTAGGCAAACTTAGAAAAAGCCGCACCATAATATAGTTTCGTCAGTATGTTTTTCTTTGCAAAACGCTCCGACATGGTTGCAAAGATTCGAATTCGGATTACGGTGTGCGAACACGTTATCAACTAAGCCATGTCATCGTTTCTTATGATTTCAGCAAAGAGTTACCATAATTTTATAAATTAATATTTGAAACCTTTGTAAACGTCACGTGATGCTCCATCACGTGAGACTCTGTATCACGTGAGACTCTGTATCACGTGAGACGCTGTATCACGTGAGACATTGCATCACGTGAGACGCAATTAAGAAGAGGTGTGTTTACTCAAGACTTACGCTTCACTCTTGACCTTCTCGATATGAATTCGAAGAAACGAAAAATCAATACGTGTGGGACTTAAGCGGCTGCAGGAATGGGTCTCATACTTCGAGTTAAAATCTACATACACCTAGGAGAGACTTGTACTTCAGAATTTTCTTTTTCCTAGACGATTTAAACTTGTAGGTGACGCTTAACACGATTATATCCTGGATTCGTAAATGATCTGCGTTAACTAGATGTATTGTATGAATGACTAGTCTACTACCTTAAGAAATAGCATAGTTGCTTAGTCCACTACAATGATCCAAGAGTGATAAAGAGTAATTAAAGGACAAAATCTGGCTACATAATAAATGCAAGCGTCATTTTGGAAGGTCTCGGAACTATTGTTTAGAGCTGAATTCATTTTCAACAGGTCCCCCATAAGAGATAATTTTCCTTTTCCTTCGTCCATACTCCATTCAAATGGTGATAAACCCGTCACAACGGCTTCGTATCAGCTTGGAAACAGGTGAAAGGTTTAAAGGTGCACTTTGATTTAACATGGATAAAAAAAATCTCAATTATGCACCCTAAGTTTACACTATCGAAACTGAAAAACCGTGTTCAGTTCTTCTTTTTGCATACTCAGAAGTAAGTAAATATATATCTAGAAAACGTAAATAAACGTTTGTCATAACAAAAAATAATATACGAAATTGTTTCATCATCAAATTAAGTTATATCGAAAATTTATTAAACCCAAATTGACTCTTACAATTCGAAATATAATTGAAAATGATTCACAGACGAACAATTCGGTATAATGAATCAACATTCAATGTGAACCGAGTCTATTTCGAGTAACAAACTCCATTATAATCTCGGTGTAAAGAAGCCGAACAGTTCCATTTGATATTACCATTTCAATTTTCAAAACCCATCTGTCCTTACAATGAACTTGTATCACAATACTCGGACGTAGCTAGCTACTTATATTTGTCCACGCAGTACTGAGAAAAGCGCAAATTTCACGCTGGCTTACCGCTACCGTAACATCTTTCTTGGAAATTCTATCAAGACTGGTCACTCATTCATTACTTTCGAGTTTGCTACTTTTGTTCTGCTCTTTGTGAGGGTTGCCAGCTTTAGAAAAAATACAGCAATTCACGAATAAAAAACAATGTAATGTTAACAAGTAGTTATGGCTGTGTTTCGGCAATTGCAAATAAAAGTTTTTACCTTTGTAATATATTATTTTAGGGCATAATTCGATACAGATTCAGATCGACTTTATTGTCGGTTCTTCTCGATGCCTGGATAGTTTTCCGAACTAGTGGAAGTTTTGACGTTTACAAGCGCCTTCTCAGGCCCAAAATTGATAAAAGTATTTTTGTTTTTTTTTTTTTTTTTTTATATAGACGTAAGCTTCAGCTCATAAATAAATTTTAAACGAATTCTTCTATTACTGTAATTTCAAAATAAACTTAAAATAAAATAATTTTCTTAATCCTGAGATCAATACACTGAAATTATACACTTCTTTGTTGCTAACCTCATCTTTTATAGCAAAATAGTGACGTATTGCGCCAGAAAATGACATGGCAATAGTCTACTTCCTAGTTACCTGCGACTTTCTGCTCGTAAAATTGGCATCATTGCTAGAAAACTGAGTGCTTAAGTAGACTGTTTTTCTTTTTAGACATTGAATAAGACCTATGAAAGCTTCTTTTTTCGAATTAACTAAGCATTGACCTAACAAGGTCTTAACAGCTTCACCGGACTACCATATGAAAAAGCGTAATAATATATAGAGCTAGTTAATACTCTACACAAAAAAAGACATTTCAATTTCACTCCAATATATGGATTACTTTTTTTTAAGAGTTGGCAACACTGAATTGTAAGTATTTTCAGCATTCATCACTGTATGTTTTTGTATTTCGATAAAACAACAAAAGATTTTAAATAAATAACTTATTTGCGTTTCTTTTTCATCTGTAACGGTTCCAAGAGTGAGCAATTTATAGGCTCACTACATACAGTACATTTTTAGGTTATTATCCGTCCCTTATAATATTATAGATATATAATAGTATAGATAGATAAGGACAATGTCATACGGTCCTTTTGACGTTTCGAGTGGTTTTATTAATGGCTTTAAAGGAAGGTTCCCATTCACTATTACTGAAGAAATCGAATGAATAAATAGACATGAATGGCAGGCATATTATGATAGCATTATGATCTAAAAGAACGGTGACAATTCTAAATGTATATAATATTCATTCATTGACGGTGCATTGATTTGTTTTTCAATTTGATATATGATGTATAAAAAAAAAATCTATACTTATTTTATCGATTTGACATGACCTCTGTTAAATGTTATTTTAAATCTATCGAAATTCATAATGATATTAAATATGTACTCTGGAAAATCGCTGTGATGGTTTGATGTTATAAGTATT